>WTSP01019662.1:75993-88054 GCA_025331215.1 Actenoides lindsayi
TTCCTTTCCTTTCCTTTCCTTTCCTTTCCTTTCCTTTCCTTTCCTTTCCTTTCCTTTCCTTTCCTTTCCTTCCCTTCTTCATATCTCAGGCACATATAACTCTGATGCCACCTTCCTCAGGAACTGGTCTTTGAGAGATTCGTAAAAGTAACCAGACAGCTGAATAATCTCTCCTACATAAAAGAAGGTGAACTTGAATTTGATCAGATATTTTCTCCTTCCTCTTAATAAGAACTGATATACGCACTTAGGGATATTTTACACCTTTTAAATTAAATGTAGTTTCCTGTGGTGGTAGCCCTCTTGTTTTCCTTGACTGGCCAAGGCAGCAGCCTTTGTCTCCTGCTTAGGAAGTGATGCTGACCCCACCTTGGAAAGGCCCAAAGCCAACCCAAATCAAAGAGAAGCAAAAACTATTTACATACTTGGCGAGTGCTGGCAGCGGGCAAGGGCAAGGCTGGCAGAACGTGGGCACTCCTCTGACAACGTCACCAATGAAGCCGTCTGGACATTGCTCGCAGTGCTGTCCTGTTGTGTTTCTCTGGCAGTCCTTCAGTGGAAAGAAAGAGAGTGATGAAAGCTAAACAGAGGTGATACCTAATTCAGAAATAAATTATTTAGCTGAAGACCCAGCCAGGCAGAATAGGTGCTGATGCCAGACCCTGACCCTTCAAGGCGTTTACAGATGCAGCTAAACCAGCTAGCTTTGCTGCAAAGGAAAATGCTATAAATGATTACAGCCAGAAAGTGTTGGCAAGGTGTGGAACAGGACAACACAGACATATGTGTCTGCCAGGTGCTGGAGCGCAGGCAGAGCTGCCTGTCATCAGAGATGTCAGAGGTATTCAGGTGTAGCTGGCAGCCCTGTTCTGAATTGCATGTGCCAACAGGAAAAAAAATCCTTTTACTGACACCAAAACTAAATTAATAATATCTCCTAGTAAATACTATCAAGAGATTTCAGCCTAGATACAGGCTGCACCAAAGCATCTCCTCGGACTTGATGACTGCAAAACAGCATCAGGGGAATCTGCCTGAAAATGGTGACTAATACCCCAGTGGCTCTGATGTTTTACTCCTGAAATGAAAAGTGTTACATCATGAAGGGATGTGTTATCATTACACCTTGTTGTCAGCCTTAAATGAGGTCCACTTCATGAAGGGAAGGAGAATAAGTCTTCTATAAGTGGCCTTTCTATCAAAGAAAGAGTGTGTAAAGACTGTGCAAAATGTCACTCACTTTATAAACAAGTTTCATCTACATGGTTTAATGTTTGTGAGGGAATACGCTTCCTATTGCAGAGGCAAATTGGCCACCAGCTGGTATGTTTGGAGCTCCATGGAAGTAAATCAAGCTCTGGTACTTCATACAGAATATTTGTTCAAAAATATTTCATGATGCTAGGTACAAAACTGTGCCTCTCAGATAATATTTGCTGTAAACAATTCTAAATAGAATTTGTAAGTCTTTCAAGCTTAAGTAAGCATCGTTACATCTTCTGCTTTGCAAATGGACACACTTAAATGGCACAGGTTATGTGGGCTTTCCCCTAGGCACGTGGCAAGGTGGTGGGTGACTGGTGCAGAGTGCATGAACAGAGCTCCTGTAGGCCGCAGGACTCCTGCTGACTCCAGCCCCACTTTCCACTTCACCAAAATACCCAGAAGTTACGATCAAAAAACTACAACCCTTCAAATTCTATCTGTCTGACTGAATTACTTACTTTGAAAGAACTGAAGAAGTGCTTTTCTTTCTTGCAACTGTGCAATGAGTTTTGCAATGTCCCTGAAACAGAACTCTCCAGTTACACCACTTTGTACTGTTACAGTACTGATGCAAACAACTATAAAAGGCTGGAGACAGCAAGAAATCAGCTCCATGGCAGGAAGATGTGGAGAACTAATCTGTCAGTGCATATATGCTGTGGTTTTGGGTTAGCGTGCTTTATTCTTTCAAACAGTGGATCATAGAAATGGCAGACTGATGGATATGATTTCTATCTCTGGTAAGATGACAGTGTCTATAATAAAGAAGAAGATCTTTGAGTACATGACTAAGCATGAACTCCTACTTCACTAACCTGCTGTATAATGGTGCAAATAAGCAAGTATATGAAGGGCAACGAGAGGACATAATGTATCTGGACTTTCAAAAAAGCCAACTAAGTTGTCAGGGGACTTGAAGAAAGTCTCTTTTGTGAACTGAAAGCTTATAAAGACTCGGAAGTGAAGGGTAGGATTTAACAGCCACTTTTCAGAGTGAGGAAGAGTCACTATTTGGATCAGCTATGCCTGGATGCTTAGACAAGTTTTGTTTGGTATTCACCAGTGTCCTATAATAGAGATAAAATTGCTAGAGGTGCTCATCTCAGAGAGACAGTCTGACAGGAGGCTGTGTTTGGGTTATGTAAAATTACAAAGTTAGTAAATAAGCTGAAATCAGGATGGTAGTTTACCCAAATCCTGCAACAGAAGAGCTGAGAGGCACTGACTTGAAAAGATACTTCTCTGCTTAAAAGGTAAGAAACTTCTGCAACTTGCTGCCAGGAGGTGACAAAATTTGCAGGGGCAAAAAGGGGTTTCCTGGAGAAATTCATGGGCAACAGATTAATAAATGGATATTAAAAGGATTCAGGAGGTATGTACCCTTTAATACACCCTAATACAGCAATTGTAGATGCTGGTGGAGTACAAAGCAGAGACTTCAGAAACAGGCTGGGCTAGCTGCATCTCAAAACACCGCATCCTATTGCCATTGCTGGACACCCAATATGGGCTGCAGAAACCTTCAGTCGGGCCTTGCAGAGGATCTCTTGTGCTACTTTCAGAGTTGGCACAGGTGATAGTAAATGACCGTGCTGCACCCGATTTTTCTCCAAAAGTCATTTACTTCCATCACAGAACTTGATGTGCTGTCAACAGCTGGCAGTCCTTGGAATAGCAGGGAATTTAGGTGTGGGATTTGAGGAGTGCTTGCAGCAGGAGGGAGCTCCCCAGAATGGGGAAAGAGGGACCTTGGTCTCTCTTTGGTCAGAACTTCTTCAGCAGCACCAGACTGGTGATTTTTCATCTGAGGCAGTCCCTACAGATTTGAAAGTCACTTTCTACTCCAAACGTGATGTATTCTTTGAAGAACAGAGTACGTGGAGAAAGGAATGCAATTATTGAAGGTATTTAATGAAAATAAATAGTGAAATTATACTTGCACAGGCATTGCTAAATAAGTTTTGTATCTGAATATTGTAACTTTGACTTAGTGATAGAATTTTGTCCTGGCAACATTAATGTTTTGGGTTTTTTAAATTTTTTATTCCTAAATCTGTGTCCACATATCATCAATCTGCATTAAAAAATGTCGTTTAGCAAAGGACACACACCCTCATGAAAACACATCTGATAATTTTTTAGCCAATCATGTTTTGTATTTGAATCCCGTTAAAGCTCCCTGGTTAGGACTCACTAGTTTAGCTCAGACCCTTTTTTATTCTAAAAGACTTTGCTTGTCTTGCTGCATATTTTACAGCCATACAGACCCCATTGCACAGAGATTATTAATTTCTACAAAGCTGTGATTTGGCCAGAGAACTCTGCAGCAAGTAGAACACATTAAGGAAAGGAAAAAAATTATTTTTTTTTTAATTAATCTTTAAACAGGTTAGTCACTCATAGTTGTAGAGCTAAAAGTGGTTTTTTTCACAGTAATATTTGATGTAAAGAAGACAGTATTTAGTATGCAGAAACCCATAAGGTTAACTAAAAGGCTCTGAAATGAGAGAATACAGAAACTTGACTAGGAATAAGAGGAGGAGGGGTGAAGAAACTTGGTCAGAGCAGGGAAATTGAGAGCAAATGAGGGCAGAGTGGCAGGCAGGCACTGAAGAGGTGTCTGAGTCTCACACTCCTCTCTGTTGAGAGTGCACTAACCACGAGGCATGTGATGTGAGCCAGAAGGCACTGGAAAGCTAATACAGTTTTAAAAATGGCTTGCATTTGTCATTACTCAATGAAAAAGTGATGCTAATGTACCACAAGATAGAGGTGAGAGTGTAGGCACTGAGCACTCAAAGAGAAAGAGCAATTCCATATCTGAAGCACTGGAGGTGGCCTCAGGTGGGCTGCATTCAGTTGTAGCCTGCATCATGATCTTCATTTGTGCTCTGAGCAATTCACTTCACCTCTCTTGTCCTCAGCTCTCCAAACAACACCAGAATAAATCTGCTATTGGTTTCCAAAGCTCAAATAGTATTGTGATGAACAGAGAGAGGCAGCAAATGTTGCTCCTTAAATCTGTAGTGGTTTTCATCTTCTAACTGCAGGGAAGTGCTAAGAGACTCTTTTACCCCAAAGACCCTGTTAGCTGAGTGCTCGAGGCATTTTTGTAGTTTTTCTCTGGTAGTGATTATGTAAAAGCAGCTTCATCTTATTTAAAACATCAGAACTCCTGTGGGCATTTAGAATCATATTTTTACAGTCATTAAAAAGTGTCCCTGTATTTTATGTTCTATTAGTTTGTATCTCCAATCAAACCGCTGACAGCAATAAGCCTGGGAGACATCTCTGAAGGCAGGGAGCACATCCTCCCTGCAGCTCATGGGTGATTTTTAGCCCTGTGTGGCACTGGCTTGGTATTTTGAGAAAAATGTTTTACTTCTTAATAGACCACTTTTGACAGAGAAATAAAGATAAGGAAAAAAAATGTAATTACATTTATCGAGATTTTTATGGAATCAGATTTTAAAAAGTGTTTTGCCGTAAGAGTTGTAAGGGCTACCCTTGGTCCCAGTTTTCATACATGCTTTAGAATGAAAGGCATTTGTGATTGATGTTATAAATTGGACTATATATGTGATTGCTCACAGCCTTCCCTGTCTCACTTCATTCAAGTGTGCTCACAAAATTATAGAAAAATATTTGCTGATATTGGGATCTACTTTTCCAAATAAAGAAACTCAGTCTATAGTTTTTGGTTTGATTTCCTTTAAGAAGCAAGTAATATTGAAGTAAAAATCTCCAGAAAATATGCAATGATATGTATCTTTAGGACATGAAACACTGAAGTTTAGCAAAAAATTGCTGCCTGTCTGTACAGAACAGAGTGAGACGTGGTAAAGGTCACAATAACAGGTACAACCATGCAGTTAGAAGTATAGCAACTGTGCTTTATAGTAGTTTGCTTTTTGTAAACTGCTTCAAATTACATCAAGTTAAAATTCTAAGCTCAATTCTTTCCATATGCCCATGTTAATACAACCTTTATTTTCTTAAAGCAAAACTCAAGGCAGAGGTGTCCCTTCCTCACAGACACTTAAGCTTCAGATGAAATAATCCAGTATAGTAGCAGCCTGACTTCTGAAAGCTTCTGTGTAGATGTGACAATTCAGGACATGGTTTAGTGGTCATGCTATTGTTGGGATGACAGTTGGACTTGATGATCTTGGAGGTCTTTTCCAACCTTAATGATTCTGTGAATCTATGTGAGGATACAGCATATAATCATTCATCTGTCACTACAATAAGAGCAGCTTGTCAGATGACAGAGTGGCTGGAGCATATTTTCCTATGTTAAGAAGTGCTGTAGATGGTCCTAGTATTCTGCTTTTACTGAATGCAATCAATCAGGGTGAGCATTTCTAAGGTAACTATCTATACACACATAAAAAGCACATGAAAAGTTGCTCTAGGGGGTTTACTTGGGAGATATTGTCATCACGGAGCTCCTGAACTAATTTGCTTGTAAAGCTGGAATCACTGTTCTGAGACAACAGAGCACTTCAGTTCTACTCAGTAAATACACTGGTGCACAAATAGTAATGAAAAGTTTCTTGATTCTCTTCAGGCAATGGTAGTAGTACAAGCTTCCCAGCACAAGATAAAAATGCTTTTCTGTAAATAAATGTAGCTGAAAACCCAAGAGGTGGGAATCTACTCTATTTTATTTTAGGAACCTGAACTTAGGAGAGAAGAACTCCTTCTAATGGTCTTCAAAGGCACCAGCTCCAAAGGCACCAGCTTCATTAAATGTGCTATTTAGGCAGTTTTAGGGAAATTATTTCATTGGATGGCTAACAGTGCAATTTAGACAGGCTGGACCTCCTCCAAGGGTAACAGATAGCAGACTGGTTTTCTGTATACCCTCTAACGTTAAACAGGACCTGCCACAGAGTGATGCATACTACCTGTGTTAGGCACCTAATGCTGGATGGTTTGGAGACTCTCCAGGGGCAACCACAACTTAATACGCAGCCCTAACTCTGGATAAGTTAGTATAACAACAAAAAACCCCAACCTCAAACAAGTCTTGGAGTCTTCAATATTTTCTGTGAAATCCGGAAATGTCCTCTAACCCTGGTATAGGAATTCTGAATATTGCTTTGAAGATTAAACCAGTCATTGTTACAACATAGCTGGAACTGTTGGGTTTTGTTGTTGTTATTGTGGTTTTGGTTTGTTTTGTTGGGGTTTTTTTTAATCCGTTATTTTGTTTTTCTTAAAGATAGTCTTATAACAACTACTAGTGCAGAAAGATTACACAAGGATAAATAAATAATGTTGATGAAGTGATGCAAGTAGTCTATAGTCTGTCTGTATTTGTTACTGAGCCAGTGGAGGTATAATATCTATATGTAGATTTAGACTTCCCCAAATTTGGGAGATGCCTTTATATCTGAGGTTATAGAACTGCATAGCATTGCCCATGCCAGCATGCCAGAACTTATTGCTATCCCAAAATAATAATAATAGAAAAAAGAGTATTTCAGCATAATGACTTGAAAGCCAGAAGATGGACATGTTTAATCTTTATCATCTTTGAGGATTATGGTTTCAAGCCTTTTCTCTCCAGCCACTGTGGCTGAGATGCAGTGTCAGTTTTCATAATTTCTTATGGAAGAAGGAGATAAGGCACTAGAAGGTAACACTAATTATTGTGCAACTTTTATGGAAATAAAGATAACTATCAACCTAAAATAATGGTTATAGCAACAAAACTCAGTTCCTAATCCAACTGGGTCAACATACTCCCTCTATGTCAGAATTTTGGTTTGTAGAACTTTTTCTATACTCATGAGGGAAGTAGAAGCTGATGTCTTACCAAAACCACCTGGTGATCTACTTTCTCAATCTATCACTTGCCTTAGCTAACTGTGGGAAATGCACTGAGCTGATCTGAGAGCAACATCAACCCTTCCTCGCAGTCTTGGCCTGACTACATGCCTATTATACAGGCTGTGGGGGAAATGGAAATGAAGTGTGTGGGGGTCACTGTTGCAAGTTCTCAACTGTAAATCAGTTAGAACAACAAATACTGAGTTTAAACAGCTAAGAGGGAGGGAAATATCTATATCTGAGAAAATGAGTTTAGTAACACTAATGCTTTTGACAACTACTGCATACTAAAACACTCTGGACAAGAGAAGGGCTGCATTTCATCACTAGACTGTTGCAGTTCTGGTTAACTTTCTGAGCATGTATCACCAAGGTTGCTATAGATAGATATAGTCCATCTTTATAGAAAGAAACAGAGAGCTATAAGCTCCAAGACTCTTTGTGAAGCCAGAATTATCTAATAAACTGGAGACTTTTGCCATCTCCCTGCTGCTCTTTGCTCGTGCTTGATGGATGGTTGTAGATTCACTGGCGATTCTCCAGACCTGCCTTGGCAATCATGTGGAACATATTATCCTCTCAGGCAGAAATGCCAAATCCATTCCAACCTTTCCACTCAGCTGTAAGCCCAAATGCTTAAACAGAAATCACTTACACAACAATATGCTCTATTGTAAAAAATTCCATAAAAGGCTGGAAAGGATACCAGAGAATTTATCCTCCCCACTGTTATGATCCTTTGATCTTTCTTCTTCCAAAAGGGTAATATTTATTTATTTATGAGTAATCTTTGGATGCCTTATATACATACTGATCAACTAAGCAGGACTGAGATGTTAACAAAGGAGTTAGACATTTTTATGTAGACACCAACAAAGGTGGAGGCAAAACATTCCCTTCATGTCTTCACATCTTATTAGCAGCAAAACCCGATGGGCTTTATGTAGAAGAAATACACATCACTCCATATGCAGACTGCCGCTTGTACCTATTACAATTTCTTCCAGTTAACATAATATATATGTGCTTGCAAACTCAAAAGCTTGAGGGTCCTACAAGTGACTTTCTTTTCTTCACTTAGCTAGAATTGAGAAAGTTAAATTAAAAGTCCAAAGTCTAAAATCAATACAAAGAATAAATGTTTCTTTCTCTACTAGCCTTACATGCATCACCAGATAATGTCTCTGAATTGAAGCATTATTTGACATCTCTATTGTATTATATCATAAATGGAGCTTACACTGTATTGGCTGCTCTTCACCTAACACTTGAATGATTTTCTATAGTAACAAAATGGACTGAGTGGCTCTTCAGTTTTAATCACAGGACCATGTGATTTACTTCTGCACCAGTTTTATGTGGACATCTATGCAAGAAAGGCTCTGTCTGCAATAATTTCTTCTGTCTGGTTACCTAATGAGATTGTTGATTCATTGATTGTGTCATACAATAAGCTTTTAAAGACTCATGGATTTGATTTACAACCTATGAATAAGCTGAGAGAAGTTTTGAAACAAAACCCTAAGATAGATACTATGTCAGCAGAAATTGAAGATGTGAGTATTTTGCCCTAAGGCATTGTTAATAGGGGTTTAATTTTATTTGATTTCAAATTCAGGGCAGAGGCCAATGAAAATGTCATTAATTTGTATGCTATGGGAAGTACAATTGCCAAATTGATTTGGTGGATTTGCATAATATGATCTTAGAGCGTTGTATGGAGTCTGACCCTTATATTTTCTCCCTTTTGAAGTAGAGCACTCCTTCATTTTTATACTACCTTGTTCATTTATTCAGTTCTTGTAGCTGAGTTATTCCTTAAACTATAAAAAATAATTATTTACCAAGTGAACACATTGTTTTTATTACTTTCATGTTGTCTTCTGTCATCGTTAGCAAAGTTATCTCTTTTTTCTTCTTCATATTTAAACCATTCTGTTGTGTGAATAAATATGCAGACATAGAAACTTTTAGCTGTGGGGAACATGGGTTCTTCTAAAGATCTGCTAAGGACTTTCCGTAACTTCTATGACTTATAGTTAGGGTAACATGTGGTGCCAGTGGAGAGTCCATAAGTTATAAAACTTTAGAACACTCTTGTATCTTAGAATCAGGGAGATTTAAAAAGCATGATGACTGCAATAATAATGTGGGATAAAAACAGAACCTCCTTTTTTTTGTTTGTTTTGTCTTTTTCTTAACAGTCTATTAATAGCTAACTGAATGCAGAAAGTCCTATGTCTTACTATCAAGTGTGGTGGTTACCATTGCAAGAATTTGCCTAAAAAAATAGTGATCTCTTCATACCATGTGGTCCTACTTCTTCACAGAAACTCCCAGCCATATAGGTACCTACTCCTTTCTAACCCAGCCTCAGCCACAGCAGGCTTTGTCCATATCTGTTCCAGTGCTTCTCCAGAACAGTCCTTAGGGAAGGTTGCTTTGTCCACTGATTCTAATACAAATCACATTATCAATCATCAGGTCTCCTCTTCCCAAATTAGTTGCATTCATTCATCTAACATGCAAAGAAGAACTTGCTGTAATTCAAGTTACATGTTTCTTTCTCTAAGCATTTCTTCACCTAGGCTGTCTCAGTCACATTCTGCAGTTTACCAATTTCATCAGTCTTCCAATCTTCCCTGGAAATTTCCAAATCCTCGGGAAAGTCCGTCCTGTTACTGCAATCCCCATGGGCATGTCTGGTTCTGTTTTACACCATCAGGCTTTCAAAAGCCTTTTTCATTCTGCTTTTTCCTTACACGATGCTCTTTCCCCCTCCCTTTCATTCTTATTTCACTTAAGCCTTTTTGCTGTTCTTCTTTCCCCCTCTCTTTCATTCCTATTTTACTTAAGACTTTTTGCTGTTCCCTTTTATTCAGAAATAAATGGCCTGAGCTTAATGGCTTCTTAAATCATTCAGGTAAGCCATCAAATGGCTTATTTGAACTCAAGTAGTAAACTGGGGTTTAGCTCATAGTTTTATTCTTTACTACCTCGCTGGTTCTGAGTGGTTAGTATCCCTGAGAAACACCATTAGGAATGAACATATACTTGAACAGACTATTTCGTACTGACACAGTAACTTTGGTTTTGGTTTGGTTCTTTTTTTTTTTTTTTTTTTTTCTCCTAAACCTTGACATCAGCCTCATTTTTCTAGAAGATAGGAAACAAGTCTTCTGTTTGTAAACTGAGGGTATAATCACTTTTCTACCTCGTATATTCTACTGCAGAAGCTCTCTGGACACCAGGGTCATCAGAAGCAGACATTTGTCAAGCTCTCTCTTTTGTTCCCAAGTCTTCCGTTGGAAGTTTCATCTTGGCAATATTGTCACTCAATACTAAGGGGACAATCATCCCACGAGCAAAAGCCTTGTGGATGTGAAAGAGAATATCTGGGAATGCCTGGCAGTGTAAAACCAGTTTTAAAAGTTTAATATTAAAACACTAAGCCACTGTGTGTTCTGCAGAAACCATCCAATCCTAAACACGCTACTGTGGCCAAACAATAATAATTGTTCCTGGGCTAAACAGCTGCACGATCTCATTCCCACGGAAATAAAAATGGTAGGAAATACACCATTGAGGCATGGCTTTATGTATTTTTATATCTGAAAACTTGATAGAGGCTGCAACGATGCAGAGTATGTGAATATTATCAGGCCATTTTATGAAGAGACAAACTGAGGGCAAAGGTTTATGACTTGTCAAAAGTAACACATGGCAGAGCAAGAAGCAATGGCTCCACTCCTGCTTTACAAGCCTGTAAAGAGTACACTAGAGCCTACCTCTTGCTGTGTGTTTTAGATATACAACACTATTAACTTCCATCCTTTTTTTAGCATATTACTGCTCTGATTGCACATTAGTAATTGGGGTTAGTTTTACTGGAATAATTTTGCTCTGGAGATACCAGTGATTAATTAATAATACTAACTCACAGCTTTCTGTATGAGCTGACACTGAGTGAGATTGAACATATGGGAAATTGTAATACTACCTTGGAGTTCAACATGCTCTTCCCTTGGTGTATTATTTCAACCTCCTCGTGTTGTTCCTTCACAGCAGGAGGCTGCCATGCAGCAGGATTACTATGGATAACACATGTACATACACTCACAGGGGTCACTCACCATTGTAAATTGTTTATATGATATACAGCACTGTATTCATAAAGGGGAGAATGAAATGTGTTTGAATTTATACATTTTTTCTCCAGAGATTTACAACACTTTTTCCATATTTCTGATGGGCTAAAAATATTCCCCAGCATGCTGACTTACAAATACTGCACACAGGACTGTTTTGCATCTGCAGAGATAATTTAAGTAAGTGAGAATAAAATTTTGCCAGGATAATCTTATTAATGTATTGATCTTGGCTGTACTTATGATTGCTTTTCAGCAAAAAGCTCCTGTGGTACAGACATGTTTTTACTGTGTACTGAAATTGAGCACTGGTGTTAACAGAAGAGTCAGACCATGGTTTTTGGGTTTGCCTGGGAAATATTTCCCTCATGTGAAATCTCATGCAAGAGTGAAAGAAGGTGAAAGGGTTCATGTTATCATTAAAAAAGAAAAAAAGTTGCTGTTACTCAGTGAAGAACCAGCACAGAACACAGGAATTCCTTACCACACAGATTCCAGATCCATCAAGGCATCTGTTTGCATTACCATTACAGTTGCAAGGAGAGCATTTTCCTGAGCTAGTAAGGTAAAATCCTTCTTGGCATCTCTGCAATGAAAAAAGCAAAAAATAAAGTTTTTCCTATGCATACTTATTCTGAGAGTTAAGTTTGACTTAGAGGCAGAGGGAAAGCAATTACAACTGCCAGATCTCCCTAGAGTACACTGCACAACCCTATCATAGACCACACACACTCTTCACCCTCCAGAACTCCAGTATGCTCTTTCAGTCCCTGCCCTGGTGCTTGCTTTTTTACCTTTTGCAATTTATT
>WTSP01019663.1:0-24633 GCA_025331215.1 Actenoides lindsayi
TTTTTTTTTTTATTTGCCTTTCAGAATGTTTATGCTGGGTCTCTGCTAGTTTAATTTTCGGTGCTGACTGTCATGTTATGGGCATCATTTAGCCATGACGGATGAAGGAAGTGCTTAGACAGGAATAATACTTATTTTCTGTGTCCTGCTGTTTACAAAGTATTCAGACTTTCAAATCTGAATGTAGTTTTTTCTAAGGAGTTATATATTAATTGATTTTGTCATTTAAATACTTTCTACTATATTCTCTGAATGTTGGGTATTTTTTATGCTGAATCACTCCTGAAAAGAGAATTCCATTCATGAGGAGCAGTTAGGTGTCCATTTCATTTAACTGTGTTACAAACTTCCCCCGTGTTGTGCATTTTTAATCAGTGTTGTAAGTTGAGTTTCCTCTTATTGTTAAGCACAGCTATGATTTTGTGTCACATTAATTGATTTCACAGACTAAATGTCATCAGAGCAAAAACTGTAGTTTTTCTTGCTTGTGTTAACTTAAGCCTGTTGCACAGCTGAAATTCTTCCCAATATACAAATGCTTCACTTTATAACAAAATAGGTGTTTTAAGTCATGCTCTTGTTAAAACATGTACATATGTTCCTATCTGTATATCTTATATCTTGTTTTTAAAGAAAAAAACTAAATGCAAATTAAACCTTGCATTTGGATGCTAATTGTGACACTAACTACCATAATTATTAGCATTCTGGTTCCCCAAATTGAGGGAAATCGTAACAATGTATTTGTAAGGCTGATTTTGAAATCAGAGGAATGCAGTATTCATATGACTTCAGCAAGTATACATGGATCTCTTCTGATAGCTGTAACAGTCTATTTTTATAAATAGACCTCATTCTCAAAATTTGCCTCTTGTATATTGCTGTGCCTGTAATAGATGACTCAAATCACAAAGCCTCTGTGGGTTGGTCACTGTATAAATTTAAACAGTTTATTAATCTGTTTGAGTAATCATTTAGTGGGGATATCTCAAATCTCTTTTAAGTCAGTATGTTCTTTTAAGACCTGATGCGCTTTTTTTATTCAGGAGTGGCAAGTCTACATTGGTATTTATACGTAGGTACTACATCTAGAGCCAGAGATTAAATGTTTAAATACAACTGTGTATAAATAGTTGCTGTTACACCTTATACTTTTTGACTGATCCTGAGAAAAAATACTGTTCTACTTAGCTAGTTAAAGAAAGGAAAGAACTATGTTTAGGGTTTTTTTTAACAGACTTTCCTAATTTCATTAATGATGGTCAGATATCCTTTCAATAGAAATACAACGCCAGCACATGCTTCCTGTATAAGGGAAAGAAAGCTACACATAGTTATGCCTCTTGTTCTTTCAGTGCAAAACGTTATGTAAAATGCTGTGTAATGGTCCTCTCATCTGCAGAGATCCATGCAATTAAGTAAGTAGAAATAATAAGCTAAAGAAACGCCATTTTGAGAGTGACCTGACACTGCAAAGCCATGAAATCATCACCAGCTTCTAATGTTAGCACTCTTTCTATTCTGACAAGTGTTTATCTGGACTCTCGTCAGTATCTCCAAGGGTTGTCTTTTTTAACACCTTGAACACCTTGCAAATGATTTTAGTTCCTGTGTTGCAACATGCTCATAGCTGAAAACACAGGAATTGTTATTGGCACATGCTAAATGTCCATGTGGTGCGGTTTGTGTTACTAGTCACAGAGGTAGAGTTTAATCAGAAGCAAATTCTAAATTCCCTACCAGTGTTCTCAGACTTTACCAGTAGGAAAGTGTGGGTCTGGCTACTGTGATTAGTCTTGTGCATCAGATATTTTTGTTTACATAGGTCACTTTTATGTACTTAAGTTTGGGATGGTTTTTGGTGGTTTTTTTTTTTTTGTTGATTGGGGTTTCACCTCCACAGAGTTAAGGACTTCTCTCTGTGCAAGAAGTGAGCTAGGTGGGGTGTTGTGTTCTTGGATTTTACCTTCAGAATCACTTTAAGCAAATTTAGAGCTCACTGATTTGGTGGAAGTAAGGTATTAGCCTGAGAGGAAGCAGGTAGTTCTTTACTAGTTTACGTATCTCTCCTTACCTTTGGACCCGTTCTTCTTAACTACAGCAGACACAGAAATCAATGGATGGTGCTTTTCCTAACAGTATACTCTTCAGTTGAAAACCAAGAGCTTGACTGGTGAGGAAAATCAAGCAAATCTCTATGTGGGGGAGGATGCAGTTATCAGTGTTTTCTGTAAATAAAAAAATACATCATAATGTGTTAAATATAAAACTAGAAATTATTGTTGATCTGTAATTGAAAGATAAAGTTGAAATATTAATGTAATTGATTTTGTTTGTTAGTACCATATTTTTTTTCTGGAATATTTGTTGTCTTTTGAATTAGCTAGGGCAGCAGATTTGCCAGGAATGATGAATTGCTCATTTTGGTGTTGACTAAGAGGATTCAGCAAAACTATCATTGAAGAGGATGTCTTATTTAATCAGTCATTAGTGTCTCTTCTTATGTTAATTTGTCAACTTATATCTACTGTTTCCTCCTGCTTAATAAAATTTGAAATAATGCATTGTGTTAACTTTAATCAAAGTGGATGAAATTAAGCCCAACCTTAAACAAAAACCATCTCTTCTAAATGTGTTCCTTGTTCTCATATTCTATTAATGCCAACCAAATATTTTAACAGAAATTAATGGCATAAAATATCTTCAAATAAATTGCTTCATAGCTTTATAATATAAGCAGTGCTTCAATTTAGTTTGTAATTACACTTTAAGTTAATTTATCTATTATTTTAAAGCAATAGTTGGTATGCTTACCATATTTTAATACTTACATATTCTCTATTTCTCTATATAAAATATATATTCTTCTCTATATAACATATCTTTTATGAGATGAGATTGAACCACTGTGCCAGACAAAGTCTGTCTGTGAAATATTAGAATGGTAAAGGTTGGAAGGGACCTCTGGAGATCGACTCCAACCTTCCTGCCAGCGCAGGACCACCCAGGGCAGGCCACACAGGAACACATCCAGACAGGTCTTGAAAGTCACTAGAGAAGCAGACTCAACAACCTCTCTGGGCATCCTGTTCCAGTGCTCCAGCCCGCACAGTAAAGAAGTTTCTCCTCATGTTGAGGTGGAGCTTCCTGTGTTTGAGTTTGTGACCATTGCCTCTTGTCCTATCACTGGGAACTCCTGAAAAGGGACTGGCCCCTTTTACTTGACACCCACCCTTCGGATATTTGTAAACATAAGATCAACTCTCAGCCTTCTCTTCTCCAGGCTAAACAGCCCCAGGGCTCTCAGCCTTTCCTCATAAGAGAGATGTTCCAGTCCATTAATTATCCTGGTAGCTCTCCATTGGGCTGTCTCTAGTATTTCCCTGTCCTTCTTGAACTGAGGAGACCAGAACTGAACACAGTACTTCAAATGTGGTCTCACAAGGGCAAAATAGAGGTGTGGGGGGGAAGTACTCCCTCAACCTGCTGGACACACTCTTTTATGCACCTCAGGAGACCATTGGCCTTCTTGGCCACAAGGGCATGTTGCTGTCCCAGGGATAACTTATGGTCCACCAGGACTCCAAGGTCCTTCTCCATGGATCAGTAGAATATTCAGCATTACAGATGCTGTCACCTCTGTTCAAGGTGGGGTTTTTTGGTAGCTACAGTGACAATCTGGCAATAGCCCTATTTGAGAAAGAAGTGTTACTGAATTGTGGGGTTTGACAGATCTTGGTAGCAATGACCAGCAGAATTAACATAATTTGTTCCTTTCTTTTCTGTACCAATTGTCCAAGTGCATTACATTTAAAACACTGCTCAGGTACACCTATGTTCTGCATTAAGACAATAATGTGAAATGGAGCTGTGGTTCAGAGGGACAATAATAATCATCACCATAAATATAATATTGTTTGCAGTATCATCATCTGTATGTCAGTTCAAGGTGTCATTGGTACTAAACAAGAGTAATAAAGCCGGAGTCTTACCCAAAATCTGTAACCTCGGTTCTTACTCTTGTAGGGAATCTTTGTAATGGGCACTGTAGTGCTCTGTGGGACTTTAGAGTTCAGCATTGCAATAGTTAAAGTGTGAGAAGGAATGGGAAATATAGATTTGAGCGTATTCCCTCATATAGATCTTTAGCAGCTTGCCCCAGGTATAGGAGGTAATTATGATTCCACCTCCTGATAACTTTTTGCTTCCTCTGGAGGATATTTTTTTAAATGATTGTTATTTCTTCCAGTTCTTTTACTATTTTTCCATTGCCAGTTGTGCTGGAAAAAAATACAAGGATTAAATTTTTTTTTTCCTTTATGCACTGTGTTTTCATAGAAAGACATTTAAGAAATAAGTCCCTGCTCCAAGTTCTTTTTTCCTGAAAAATCTTCTATCCTTAGCAGTATTTTAAATGTTTTACATGAAACCCAAACACTCCTTTCGGTTTCCTACGCTTTCCTCATTAAATGTTTAAGGAGGAAGATTTTCAATAAATTAGGACTCATATTCCATTTCTTCAACTAGGAATATTTGTGTATTTTTTGTTTTTACAGGAGTGTATTTTACCTGTTCTGTCTCATTAGAATGAAAACTAACATCAGCACAGCAAAAAATTAATGTTTTAGATTGCTACTGAATATTGCCTTTCAGCACACTTTAATTAAAGTGACATTTGTTTGTCCTATAATATCACCATTCCCTAATCGATGTACTGAGCAAGCACCATGGTGACAAGATAAGTTGCTTTGTTTTGTTCCATATGTCTGTGTTCCAAATTTTCCATAGTTTTAATTGGTTCCCTGCAGAATAACATTTACAAGCATATGGTATGGAAAATGCTGACTGCATTTGTTATCATATATTTTAGTACATTGGTGGCACTATATCACTAAGCCTTTAAATGTGATTATGAGGTTATTTAATGCAGTCAATAGTGTGCTTAAAACACAGCAAAAATCTGCAGTGAGCCAAATGGTATCAAGGAAATATGTTTGAATGCCTTCTTAATGCTTCAAAGATAGATGGGGAAGTCTGATTCAGAAAAGATTTTGGGTAATGTTTATGCTGAAACAGACTTTGTCACCTAAAAGCAGTTTGAAAAGGTCTGTGGAGGCTGCTTGCCATCACAAGAGGAACGTGCTTAGGAACATAAAATGCAGAAAAGGCAAAATACATGATGCGTTGAAAACTATTGACTTCTAAAGAAACGCACTGTCATTAGCTGACAAAGTGGAATGCAGGAGCGGCCCTTAAATCTCACGTGTCTGACTTTGAATTCATGAACACTACGTCTTTACACTCATTCTGCTCTGGCAGAAGATGGCCAATCCAAAAAGGAATACGAGTGGCTGAGATGGCCCCGGTCATCCCAGCATGTGTGAAGAAGGTCTGAGTTAAACAATATTGACATTGGTGTTGGATTATGTTTTTTGCTTGTGCTGGAGAGGAGGGTGTGTCATGGTGAAGAAGAACTGAAATCTATTTATTGCTGAGACAAATTCACCGAAGTTTCAGACTGCTCCCAGAAGTGCTCAGTGCATCACTGTATTAATGACTTCTTTAGATTTCATGAGCAGACTGGAAACTCAGACACAGCTGAAGCGATCAGAGAAAGAGGAGCACTCCATATATGGAGATTTCCGATGCATGGATTACATCCTTTATGTATGGATCCAAGAGGTACCATATCCCGTTTGTCCTTAGTCAGAACCCAGCCAAATTTACTACATAAATGGCTTCCAAATTACTATTGTTTTAATAGTGTGCGTGTAAAAAGGTGTGTTAGACATTAAAAGCAACACAAGTTCCAAGTTTATGAGTAGCTAGACATATGTTGAAAAGCATATGAATGTTAAAAGTAATACAAGAATGTCATTATGCATTTTCTTTTGCTCATTTGCAATATGTATATGGCTCTGATACTAGCGTTATGGTGAGGGCAATTCAGAGGTCTAAACAGTACAGACATAACCAAATACTGGATGAGTAAAAAGGCAGTGCCTTCTCATATGTTTCTATTCTCATAACATCCACATAAAAAAAGTAGATTGTTTTTGTAAAGTCAAGTTTCTTTTTGAGTGTCCATTTCTTAGTGCACTGTCTTTTCACTAATAATTTTTAATTTGTGCTCAGCTTCTGCAGCAAATCAACCCAACATCTATCTCTCACAAAGACACTTGGACTTAAACATGTTACAGTAATAGAATTGCCTCCTGGAAAAAGAAGCTGCCAGTAATAAGAAAGGGCTTTTGGGAAAACACTTCTGGGGAATGGTGTTTGCAGCAGGCATAAAGGACAGCAGTAGAGTACTTGTTAATTGGTTTCTGATTTTTGGTGTGGAAAAAGAAATCTTTTCTAAGGCTTTCTTACTAGAGAGTGTGTAAAAACCCAGACATTTTAGAATCATAGTGTGCTACAATCCTGTTGAACAAGAAAGGCAAAACTGAAAGTGACTTTAGCCTCCTGCTCATCTCTTCGTCTCTTCCAGCTATGATTTTTTCTCTCAACTGAAGGTGTGTAATACATTTTAGGATGAGTCACTGATGGGAAGATGGTATCTATTATTTTATTGTTAGCATGGACCACTTGTTTGTCTTGAATCACTTAAAATATAGTTAATATAAGAAGGAGACAGAAGTTTCCACAGAAGATCTGAAACAAAACAAAAACATGAAAATGTAGCTATGCGTAAAGTTTGTGTTTTGTATTTGAATTCAATATGGTCACAGATATTATCTGTAGCACACTGAAAAAAATTTAGAATAAACATTGACATTGCAGGATGATACAATTTTAAAAAATAAAATAAAGTAACAGAGTAAAACATGGCTATATATTGTCTATATAAACACAAAAAGTTCAGTCTCGTTATATGATCACTCATGTTATTTCTGCTGGGCTGTTGGCTCACTGTATGGTCTCCTGTTCAACTTGGTGCGTATCACCTAAGTGATATCACATGTCAGTAATATCACAGTGAATATCACATATAGTCAGTGGACTTACGAAGTTCAGCTTCGAAGGTTCCTGTGCAGCACAGTGTTCAAGTGCCTCCTCACTCTTGGTAAATTTATTCCCAGTTGCTTTCACCATTTTAGAGAAGAATCTAAGCTTCTTAAACACTCTGAGATCAGATGTTAAGTCTGTGACAGAAGCAGGTAAATGAACTGCATTATTTGACTTGAATTCCATTCCCTTCACCAAAATAAATAAATAAATAAATAAAAATTCACATTTTTTCTCCCATACACTTTCTCTTTGCTCTCTGTAATTCATTCAGCTGCTGCAGTGTCTGATGTCAGGCATTATTGGTACCAGTCACCTCCTGACATACTATTGAACAAATAATACGACAGGGGCATGCTGCTCCTCAGGTAAACCTGCTCTCTACTTTTAACTCATTTGGTTTTTATGTCTTAAGGGACCTTAATCCTGTAGTAAGCCAAACAGTTCCTAAAGGAGATTAATATTATCAAGTCCTGTAAACTGGTAGGCATCCCAGTCTCACCTTTGCATATTAAGCGGCAAGTGGGGAAGAAGAGGGAAGAGGAGCTGTGTAACTTGAGCTGAAAATTCAAACATATGCAGTAACTGGCTTTAGACACTAAATATAACCTGCAATAGGAATATAACTTGCTTTTTCTTGGGGATGAATTGCTGTATACTTTATTGCTGATACTCAGTTATTAGGTGAGAGCACTAATCCTCTGTAGAACAGATTAATTTGAACAACAAATGAGTTAATACAGCATAAAAGGAAGAGGAGAATTTTGATTTTTATTTTATTAACATCTGTGATAGTGAATCCTATTGACAGTCTGTTGAAGTACTACTTACTCAAGCTTAAGTAATCATTCTGCTAAGAACATTTTCCTTTTTCAGCCATATGAGAGTATATCCTGTTCTGTCTTGGCAGGAAGAGCAATGTGATATCTTTACTGAGCCTAAGGTCATTTAAATAAATTTTTCCCCTCTTGTCTTTGTTAATTTTGTATCATAAAAGCTTGTTTCTTTAATTCTTTAAGACAAAGCATGTTTAATATCTGTGTGACTTAAAGGGAGTTTTATATTGTTGTAACAGCAAAACTGGGATCAAAACATATCATACTTCGAAAAACCAGGACAGTATAAAGCTTTCTTGTGAAAACACTTATGAAATATTAACATAACTAGACCTTGCATAAATTATTAAATTGAGTTTGTCTTGGCTTAAAGCCATTTCCTTGACAACAAAGAAGGATAATCAACTTAAAAGCCCTCAGGCCGAAGAAAGTTTAATACTGCCTGATACTATAAGGCAAGTGCAGGATGTACTCCAGAATGGACTATTCAATTAATTGTACCTTTGGGTTGGAGGTACGATTCCAAAGCTACTGAGTAGGTACAAAAATCTGCTGGTGTAAGTAAATTATGTAAAATCTTAATTGCAATATTTATTACTGCTTTGTCCTTGGTCCAGGTAGCTAGGCTTTTCCCCCATGCATCTTCAGGAAAGCTAAGTATATCTTCGCAGCCATGCTCCCTTTTTAGTGCTTCAGCCAAAAGGCTGGAAAAGCTTTCAGCATTGTATCTGACACTGTATTATTATGTAACAGTAGCTCTTTCTTTATTAATATGCTTCTGTTGAGCCATATAGCTCCTTGCTTCAAAAAACTGCTATCTTTGACAAGTACTGTCCCACCCCGTGCAGCAGAATGCAGTGGTTTTGTTGCAGTTGAAGGCCAGAAGATCCAGTGGGATTTGAGGCAAAAAGGAAGCAGTGGCTCAGAAAGCAAGGCTGTGTGTGACTGCATGTGTGTGTATGTGTCTGTGTGTGTGATGTGTGGGGGTCTGTGTGTAGGAAGGAGAGGGAAAAGAACAAATATCTTTTCCTTCAGACAGTGAGCATTTTGTAGGGGTTCCTGTTTGTACTAGAAGAAGTCTTCAGTATTTCTTATCTTGCAAGATCATTTCACCTTCTGATTTGACAGAAGAAAAAAAAATTTGGACTGGGATATTGTAACTTCATAAGTCACTGTAATAATATGTCCTAGCCAATGTTTTTGCAAACGTGATTGCCAGTATATATAATATGTTCGAATGAATCAGCTGTTTGATACAGGTAAGAACCAATAAAATGTATTTTGACTGTAGCTGCATAAAGATACTGTTGCCATACTAATGGTTCTATGTGATTAAAGACAACAAATCTGGGTAGATAGGAGAGTTTCTTCATTGTAAGTATCAGAATATGGGAAGAGATGTCTTACTAGACTGTAGGAGTAGCTTAATGATTATAAATCTCTTTTTTTGAGCATGATAAGTGAATGTTGATCTGAGCAGTCTGATCTGAATTGAGTTATCCTGACTAGTGCCATCTGAAAATGACACACATCATTTCTTTAATTCATTTTATACCAGACAACCAGTCTTTATACATTTTACTATTCCCCTTTAATCTAGCTAAACAACTAAAAAAAATCATCACAAAGAGACATCCCTAGTCTTTTGTGTAGTTTAATTTATGAGTTCCAGTTTCATCATGGACCTTTTAAATTTTTTAATTCTTAGAGATATTGAAGGTTCATGATTCCTCTCAAGTTTACTGTGGTAGCTGCAGGAGTTAATCCCATTTTAGTCATATTACAGCCAAGTCTCACAAAGTTTATGGATCTAGAGCTTCATCTCCCTGATTGTGAGCTTCTCTCCTGAGTTCTTTGCTTGGAAAGTCCTGGAAAAGGAAGCCTCACATGCACATTCCTGCTTTTCACCTAGCTGGCTGGGTAGCCAGCAGTGGACTATGCAAAGTAGTTGCATCTGAGATGACAAAAGAGGAAGCCGTTTCAGACCTGTAAGATAAACAATAAGCTTTGTTGGTCCTGGGAGAGCATACTTAAGGGTTGTTTTTATGGATAGTATACTTTCTGGAAGGTTATTATTAATAACTAGTCGTAAGGTACTGAAAAGCCATTCAGGGAGGAAATACTGGTGAAATTATTTATATTGGACCTGAAAGAGGGGAAGGAGAAGAGAATAAAATTATGCTTAGCAAATAGAACTGGAGAGATCACGAAAGGTGAAAAAAAAAAGATGTAGTTGGTCTTTAAAACAGCATAAGAAGACTCTCAGTGGAAAGTCTATCTTGTGCCTTGATCTTGTAGAAAACCAGGTAAGAATTCAAGTCATAACAACAGACAGTAGCTGATGCTGGTTTTGTATTGGTTTCTGAACCATGAGCAGCCATAGAAGCCAAGGCAGTTTCCCCAGCCTCAGAAGAGGTAGTACCAACTTAATAGGGGAAACCATTATCTGATGATTGAGGGATAGTGTACTTTTGTTCCAAATATATAAAAAAGGCAGCCCATTGCAGGGAGAGCTTGTTTTCTGCAGCATTCTGTTTATATTATTATGGATAAATTAATATTTAAGCCCTGGAAGATGAAAAGAAATGTTGTTTTGAGGGTTTCCTTGATCTTAAAATATCATTTTAATCAATATGAAAATAGTTTTGTAATAGTTCATTCAATTATTCCTCTTAAGATAACTTCTGATCTGTCAGTATCTCCTTCTTGTTAGCTTTTGGTTGCTTTAAAAGTTGTAATAAGCAACACTGGTTATAGACTACAAGACGTTGTTTCTGAAGGATTATCTCGTAATTCTTATCCATGGATGGCAATGTCTTTTTGCCGGTGATAATTGTCAACGGTTGGACTTGATGATCTTAAAGGAGTCTTCCAAGTAAAATAATTCTATGATTCTACGTGAGGAAGTGATGTCATGCTGAAAGTACTGATTTACACAACCCCTAAGTTTCTACAAATCAGATTGAAGGTTAAAAATGTTGTTTGCGTAATCCTGTGGTAGAACTGGTAAATGGCACCTGTTTGTGCTAAAATGAATGTTTGCAGTAGCATTCATTTTTTTGTCGCTGCGATTTGGCAGAGGTGATCTTTTGCCTGATGCACAGCTCTCAAATCATCTGTCCAGCATAGGATAAAACAGTATTTAACCTGCTCTCCCTTGTATATCACTGGTCATAGCTAAGCTTTTGATAAAGGATTTGTGTTGTCGTTACAGGAAGGTTTCCTGGTTAAAATGAAATTTAGGAGGTGCTACCTAGCTGTCTTGTCTGTCATTGTTGCAGCAGATAAATACCCAGTTCAAATAATAAAGATTCTTGGAGAAGAAAATGTTGTCCATGTGAATGGGTTATGTAAGTATGATCTGGATGTGTCACTGAATTTTTTTTAGTGGCCATCACTGGGGAATAGGAAGGTAAATAGTTCAGAACTAATGTACCGTGCTGTGTCAGGGATAGCATGTACCTGTTCATGCACATCTCCATTATGTCCTTGTCTGGTCATTTTTGCACATGGCAGGTCTCGGACCACAGCTCCTGATCTATGGTTTGGAGTCACATCCATGTGCACAGGGGAGTTGCTGCTTAGCCTAATCATTCTAATCTTCCTGTTAATTTTGTCTCTAAGGGGAAAGCACATAGTATGTGAAATCAAATGCTGGGATAGGACTACTAATGGTTACTGGTGAAGATTGTCTTCAAGATTGAACTATTTCTATCTATATCAAATTTATGCTGTTTTCTAGAAATGTATCAGAGAATCGTAAAATATCTTGAGTTGGAAGGGACTCATAAGGATCATCAAATCCAGCTTGTATTTGGGAGAACAGATTACTTATATAGAATGTTTGTTCAAAAAATGGAGGATTTAATTTAGGCAAATAATAGCAAACATCTTCTTGTGCTTTCTAGTAATAATTAAGAGTGACATTTTATGTTGGGTTTGTAATATATTGTTCCCTTTACATTTTCCAGAAATACAAAAAGAATTGTCTAAATATATCCTACAACTTTATTACCAAAAATTTATTTTGTTATTAATAATTAGTTTGGTAATACATGATTTAGTATTGGAGGGCTCTGCTTCAGAAATCATGCTTTCACACTTTTTTTATTGAAGAAAGCTCTTCAGAGTGGTGAAACAAGATGTGGACTATCACTTTTCTCTCTTGTCATTGTGTCTTACATCATTAGAATATGAAGCATAGCCTTTCTTTGTTGTTTGTTCTGGCCAATTTTTTACTTAAAATCTGTGAAATACAAACTTGAATTACTTATTATGACTGCTTAAAGGTTGACTTTGTATTTTAGCACTAGTTGGATAGATGTCATTTTATTAGAAAAAAATCACAAAAACACTTTGCTAAAAGTTACAGATGAGAGACTAGGGAGTAAAATGTGGTAGTTCTGTGGAAGTGAACAGATTCTTACTCAGACAGAAGTAGAGTCATTAAATAATTGATTGTAGTGAATGAAAGAAAAATATATCCTCTCTGGAGAGACCAGAGAAAGGCAGCATGCAACAGAAATCCCTGAAAGCCTTCGGAAGTTTGTTTTTCATTCCCTTTCTTTTGGGAAAGAGTTGGCAGTAGCTAGTAGGCTACCTCAACTACATACTTGTGTTAGGCAGAAATATTCTGGACGAAACCAGCTGTTCTTTGGAGAGGTAGTATGTTAACAGCCTGACCAAGAAATACATCCTGTCACTCTCACTCTCCTTGCTGTCATATTAAAAGCTCAGCTTAATAAGCTCCATCTGAGTTCTTGTTAAGCTGTTAAGAGTAGTCCAAAGAGATGGCCTGTCCTTCCACATTCTGTTCTGGTTCATATGTGTTGACAAAATTCTGTTCTACTGGAGTTAAAAAATCAATCCTCAGATGGCTAGTTGATCTGTCTGCATCATGAGGAGATGGTCTCCAAAGCTTTCTTGTTCCAGTGTTCTTTTTGTATTCTGCTCTTTATAGCTGTGCTTTTCTCATTTCTTCAGAAGTTAAGTGTAGGATTCAGAAAATCTCAGCACTGGAATTCTTTAATTTTTGTGTAATTATTCTGTCATCATTCTTGGTAATAAAGAGGGGAGGCATGATAGCACATACAAATGAGCAAGAGATGCTGGGTTGTTTGTTGTGGGGTTTTTTAGAAATGTAAATTATTTTCCTTTTAAATAGCTGTTAAAACAAAGAGCATTTCCCATCTTTGTTAATTCTCTTCCCACATGATTTTCTACAGATTTTAGACCTGCAATATACCTGTGTAATAAAGCTACTGGTAACATGTGAGTTTAATAAAGCTACTCATAACATTGAAGTTGTAAAAACAAGTGTGCAGTTTTTAGTGCTTGAGAAAAGAAATTATAAAGACACCACTATATTGTCTTAATTTTTCAAAAGAAAATGCTCATGTACCTGATGACATGAATGGGTATGATATTAATCACTGAAGCTCAGGTGACTGTTGAGGATCCTTGTTAGATATATATGGGATAGTGTTTTGTGGAATATCAGCAACAGGAATCAGATAATTTTGTAGTTACAGAATATGTAGATATAGAACAGCATCAGATGGCTTGACGTTTTTTTATATTGTTATTTGCACTGGATTCCTACAGATGGGTGTCTTTGTAGATTTAATAATCAATTTGTCAGTTGATTCAGTTTCCTTCTTTTTCAGGGTTGAATTATCTGCTATGCAGTTATGAAACTAAAGAAAAAGACTTCTATACACTGAATAATACTAAAAAAGGATGAGCTCATGATCTTTATTTTCATTCTTTTGGGTGGCAGATGAATCAGAAATGTATGCTACAGAAGAACAATATAACAAAAAATACAATGAAAAGAGGAAAACGGAGATATTTTATTGCTGGTGAAGGCCTAAAGCTTAAATGAACATATCTGTTCCAGACACTGTACTCTTTAGAAAGCTGTCTGTATTTCCTGATACTTAGAGAGTGGGGAATAGTTGTCCTGGTTTTATTACCCAAAGGTATTTTGTTGGCTGTGTTCCATATAAGGGAAAGAGAACTTTCGTCCTTATACCCAGATAGAGGTAAGATTAGACAGAGAAAAAAAAAAAAAGATAGTTTACAAAAATTGCACATTTATTATTATTGAGATTATTGAGGATAATGTACTAATTATATACTTCTGTTGAAATACTAAGACATTATTTGATATCCAGAGTCCTAATCAAAAATAACAAAACGTACATCATCCTGTATATGACAGCAACAACAAAAACATTTAATTGCATATCTCTGGTTCTGAAAGATGTACCTTAGTGTCAGTCAGATATGTTTCTCAAATTAAGAAGCATAGCTCATTAAAAGAAAATAAACCAGAACGTTTCCATGCCGCTAGCTTGACATTAATAGTGTGCACAAGAGAAAAACATCACCTTACATTTTGTGTGAGCAATTATGAAGAATGTAGACACTTCCCTGCAATATTTTGCTTTCACACAGTTGGTCTGCCTTTACTTTTCCTCGTGTTTGGAGGCTCCTGGTTTTATTAAAAGCAGTTTAGACTCCAATCTCTTTGCAAGTGAGAACAACTCAAATTGCTTAGTGCTTCACTGGGTGTGTCCAGCTTCTGAAGAGTAAGAGTCAAAGTGCTTCACTGGGTGTGTCCAGCTTCTGAAGAGTAAGAGTCAAAGTCACTTAACTTTGTCTAGTTAGTGGTTTCAGCATAGAAAAGGAAAAAGGGGAAATTAATATTACAGCTTGCTATGTATAATTTGCTTTGTGTATTTCTACATGTGTTGGAGCTTCTTTTCATATTAGATGAGCATTCTCAGAAGCTTTTTCCGCATATACAGGAAGCTGCTTCTCTGTTATTTTGCTGTTAAAGGAACTTCTGTGAGATCTTGTTTGAGTTCTAACGAGGAGTCTCTTATGGAACACACATTTCATGGCTTTTGTGGATGCTATGAAGCTAAGAAAGCATACCTGATCCTACAATTTGTGCATTCCTTCAGCCAGTGGTCGAAAGTGCTACAACTGGGGGCGATGCCTGATATTTAACTTCTTTTGAAGTGTCTTGGTGGTTGGGCTTTGTTTTTTCTCATCCCTGTCACTCATTGGATTGTCTTCTAATGTGTTACAGAACAGGAGCAAACGTCTGGAAAAAGTCCATGTCGTCCTTGGGAATAAATCCTGTGATTTGGATTCGCTCATTTCTACTCTGGCCTATGCCTACTTTCTAGACAAGGTAATGTTAAAAATGGACCAAGTGGTCTTAACTCACTTATTCCAGGTCATTACAGAAATCTTACTGTTAAGTCAGTTAAAACATACTGTAAAAATATTATTCTGGACAATGATTTTGTTATAATCAGAGGTGAGGTTTTTAAATAGAAACAAAATAAATGTCTTTCCATATGGAAATTAATGACACAATATTAGGTCGCTTATTCAGTAGAAGCAATAAATCACCCCATACATCATTCTTTGTCTCCTTCCTGGTTTTCCAGTGGTTCTGTGGGAGGCGAACTGAGACAGAAGAACAAGAAAAAAAGCAGAAGACTTCTTTTAAAAATTAAGTAAAAGGGGAGAAAAAACAAACAGAAAATTCAGACTGTTTCTAATTGCTTATTCTGTTAAAGCATCTTTCTAATAAAAAATAAGTCTTATTTTATGCAGCTCTGACAAATGCACACCTGCATTACAGGTCAGTCCTCCTGACGTGTTTTGCTTACCTGTCTTGAACATACCAAGAAGAGATTTTAGCTGCTTCACAGAGACAAGATTTATATTGGAGGAGCTGAATATCCCGGAGTCATTCCATATCTTCCGAGATGAAATCAATTTGCACCAGCTGAATGCTGAAGGGAAATTGTCTTTAACGCTTGTAAACAGCAACATGCTGACAAGGTATTGCATTGTATGTACAAAAAGATGGCTTATGTGTGTTTGAGCTGTTTTAAAAATGATATTTTACATTTTTCTGCATTAGTATTGGTATTGCTGTGTTAACACAGAAAAAAATTATTTTGTCTCCCCTTATGTTCAATAAACGTAACAAACTAAACAGTCCTCTTTCCATCACTTTTAATGGAACTCATATTTTTAAGGACCTTGTATTTTCACACAGCTTAGGCTAGATATTTTAACCGAGTTTAAATAGTTTGGTAGTTTCCTGTGACCAATAAATAAGAGATCAGACACTTTTCCTGCTTCTTAATTAGCTCTCACTAAAGGCATTAAGACTCTCACATTGATTTGGAGATGGCCAGCACACTTCCATGTGAGCTCTTAAGGCAGCTGCTAGAGTATTGCAGTCCTGGCAAACTGCAGCAGTTTTTTCAAAACGTTCTGCTATGGCCCTATCCTACCCTAAGAGTTTTGTACATTAGTGTAAAAGTAGGGGAAATCTAAAATGAGAAATATGTCTAAATCTCATGGCTACTGATTCTTTAACTGCAGTCAGCTCATTAAATAATTTACTTTTTCAAAGTAAAAAATTATCCATATGATTTACCTTTTATTACTTTCCCTTCCTGTGTTTATTCCTTCTAAAGGATAATGATTGGCATTTTATATTATTAAATGCAGTTTAGCTTCATTATTGCTGTTATAAGTGGAAACCTAATTTGTATAAATGCAGAAAAAAAAAAAATCTTCTGTAAGTTTTCAAAATATTCAATGGGGAAAATCCCAACTGTTCCCTATATAAAGAATGATAATTTCAGTACATATAGAAATATTTTCTTCAAAATTACTAATTTTTAAAGATTTTGATAATGGAAATGTAAACATTTAAGTCTTAGTACGTAGTGATGTATCAAACAATAAAGGCACTGTGAACACTTCATTAATAAAAATAGTTTTAGTACTTAACTGTGGCATTCTTTGGCTTTATAACAGACTTCAAGTAGCAATAATAATAGTGTTATAGTCCACAATTAAAAAAGAAAAATAAATTTGCACTGTTTTACTTGGTTGTCTAAGCAGCTAGAAAGAGAAATATATATAATTCTTAAATTTGCTTGATAGTGAGGATAAAAGTTTGGAATCTGCTGTTGTCAAAGTCATCAATCCAGATGAGCAATGTGACGGCAGCCTGGAGTTACAAGCATCTTCTTCCTCTTTAGTAGTAAAAGAGATTCTTCAAGAGGCACCAGAGTTAATCACTCAGCAACTGGCTTATCTCCTCAGAGGTGAGAGATTACTCTTTATATTAAATACTGAAAGGTTTAATGGAGTGTTTCTGAATCTGCTCATGCAGAAAGAGTGTGATCCATTCTTTGGTTAACAATCCCTTTAAAGACCACAGGAAGCTTCATAAAAGAAGCAGGGAGTAAAGAGTTTGTTAAAGAGTAACATTATATTGAATATTAAAAATGTGCATTTAAAAATAGGCATGAGAGGTCTTTGCTGTATCAGTAGACAAGAATATTAAATGGCGCTGTCGACACATCAGCTGGGGAGCTGGAAAAGCTAAAGCTGCGCAGTTCGTCGATTCCAAGGGCATTGTGGCCAACAATATGGATTGGAATCTAATATTTACATGTTAAAGCTTCTTCCAATGGTATCTTTTTACAGAATGTTTTAACGGCATAATGCAAAACTTTTACTGTGCAAAAACACTGTAACCAAATCTTCATTGCACTCTCCTTTCCTTTTGTATCTAGGGTACAAAGGATGGGGCTCAACAGTCAAAAGTGTTTTCATATCTGTCTTCATAGGTCATCGTTTGTGTTAGTTTCCTTAGTTTATTTGCTGCAGCAGAGATCTTCAATTTGAAACAAAACTTGGGTTGAAAAGAACTGATTGATACTTTTAAGTTACTCACTGAATTTTAGTAGTGTTTGATGAATTTGAAAGGTTTTAGGTTTTAATTGGTGTATAACTGTTAAATGACCTTTTAAAAAATTAATATGGTCATGTCTAATGAGGATTATGAAGACTTGCCTTCACTTAGATTTTAGAAGCTACTGGAGTCTTGGCTTGTACTCATCACTGTGATAACTAGTGTAATAATAATGTTATGAGGAATTACAAAAGGTAGTTGGGTTTTTTTGTCTCATTTTCATAGAAGAAACATTAACAGTAGCACAACATTTAGCCTTCTCTTTTTGTATCTTTCTATGCTATTAAGCTCTCGTAAACCTGCCCTGAAATATTTTTGTAAGCTCCAAATTTTTGTTGAGTAGCTATCCAGGAATCTAGGCAAATGACCAAGCATAATAATTGATTTTGAAGGCAGAACCAAAAAAGGCTTTTGGGATTTCTCAGGATACCTGTTTGATGGAGGAAAGAGTCACAAGGCAGTGCTCTGCATAATGAACAAGAACATATTCAAGTAGAATCATAGAATCATATGGTGGTTTGTGTTGGAAAGGACATTAAAGATCATCTAGTTCCACCCGCCTTGCCACAGGCAAGAACACCTGCCACTAGACCAGGTTTCTCAAAGCCCAAAGTACTATACATGCTTGTAAGTGTCTGCATGTTTTGTCTCTCTAGTGCGTATCCAAATTAAAATAAAATGGTTTTGTTAGAGAAATGCCAAAAGTGTTTGCGTTAGAGATAGCACTTCTAGTTTGAAGGGAGATAGTAGCGTTGTCTGGTTGTTTTGTTTTGTTTTAAATTAGCAACTTAATTTTAATTATTGTCTTTGGTAGCACATTTTTTAGGAACTTGGTGAATATAGGAGTCTCTGCATACCTCCTCTTGCATGGCATGAGAAGTGATTGACAAAAAGCTTAAAAGAACAAAACATGGCTGCACTTCTGACTTGATGGTTTTCTCCTTTTCCCAGCAGCACAGTTTGTAGGTATAGAAGGCTAAGCAGTACAGTGAGGCCTCTTGTGGCTCTCCTAAAACACAGTAGGTTTTAGTACTTAAGAACACTCCATTGCACATTCAGTAAAATCAGTGAGTCCCATTATTGGTTTTGGTAAGATAAAAGGATATTCCTAGATATAAATATATGTAGGTGGCAAAACAAACTACAAGCAGTCGGAAAGCAAAAGATCAAATGCGACCTAAGTCTAGCTTTCATGTTTCTCTATATATTATGACCTTTTGTCGAAGTCCTTCCCCATAGAGGATAACTTTTGAAATTCATCTAACCTGTGAACGTAGGAAATAAAGGGATCCCATATAATGGCCTGGAAGGAGGGAAGAAGGGGCTGCTTCATTCTCTCTACCAGTGAATTTGTGTATAGAGGCTCAGGGGATGACACTCTCTCCCTCTGAACTGGGAGGTTCATAACAAAAGGCCAAAGTGGAAGTCAAAGTGCTAAGAATTAGGATTTTAATTTCATAAAACAGCTGAAAGATCCTAACATCTGAGTCTGTGAGCTGGGAACTCATCTTTTGCATTCTGGATTTTCAGTGTGTATTTTGCTAGGAGACTTGTAAGATAATAGAAATATCTCATGTTTTATAAATTACAGCATATTAGCTGTGACAGCTTCATTTATTGACTCTTTTTCAAACTTCTTTTTTCCCACAGTTGGTTAGAAGTTATTTTTTTATATTTTTTTTTTAATAACAAGGGCAGATGTTTATAACCTGTCATATTTCAACTTTGAACAAACTTTACATGCTCTTCTGTGTTTAAAAAAGAAAAAAGTCAAGACAAAATACTTCCCTATGAAACTGGGCATTATTGATTTAGGAGTTTTAATAGTGAAGGAGTTTTTTTCATCTGCATTCTTTCCTGGTGTCTTTGTCTCCCTGTCAGACATGCTAGAAGTTATTTCTACCCTTGGGCTTTGAATAGAGCCTGTTTGGAGAGTCAGAGTGTTGTACAGCCATATTTGCCTTAAGTTTGAGTGTGTGCTGTCCCTGGATTTGTGCCAGGAGCAAACAATTACAGAACCTGCCACAGTCTTGGGCCTGGATTATTTTATTTCCCTGGAGATGTTTACAAGGGGACTAATGCCAAACTCAAGATCCATTAAACTGCTGAATCATTACATTTTCTGTGGCAGCCAGCTGGCAAGGATGTGATTCCAAGCACTCACTGTCAGGTACCTCGGGTCAGTGCACTCTCAAAAATGCCTCCTTATGTTTATTTGTATAAGGCCTTGAAGGATGCCACAAGGTACAGACTGCAACATGTAAATAGAGACAGATTTACAGCAAGAGCATCAGCAATTTTTTATTTTTTTTTTTTTTAATTTGGATCTGCTTTTGCTAGTTATGAGCCTCATAGTTGAGGTCTTTTCATGCCCTGTTGGGGCAGTCTGACTTTCAGTAGAGAAGATTAGTTTGTTATTCTAGCCACCCAGATACATGTTAAGAAATTCCCTGTTAAGGACTTTGGGAGTGATGCCAAATTAAATTCAATTTATTTTTGTTTTTAATTTTTTTTTGTTTTGTTTTGTACATCAATCAAATGACTCACGCATTCCCTAATTGGTACATCCTTAATATATATGCCAGAAAGAAAGGATCATTTTGAACTGCATCAAATGCTGCATTATTTTGACTTTTGTTTTTATGTATGGTAACAGTTTCTTTGGAGGCAATGCTTCCCTCCTTGGACCTCCCCTCTCCCCCTCAAATTAAATTTTATTCCACCTTTGTGGCTTTCCTGTTCATTACAATGAAGATTGCATGTGTCCATTTTACAGTTTTGGTTTGTGGATTGGTTTTTTTTTTGAGGGTGGGGAGTATTGAAGTGTACTTTTCATGAGAGACTCTTGGTTTTCCCCTTTTCCCTGTCCTTTATTTTTCCCAGTCATGGAACAAAACCTTGACAGGAGAAATGCCTATATTTTCATTGTACTGTTTCTCTCAGCCATAAACTTATAATTCAGGAGATGCTTGTGCTGTTCTTAATGTTTTCCCAAAACGACTTCTGCCTTCATTAGATCATGTTTAATATTAATGCACAGCAATTGCTTTTGGCAAAACTAGTGCTTCACTTCAAAACTGCTTTGCAAAAAAGAATAAAATGCACATTTTCTTAAGAGTCCTAGCCTATTTTCTAGTGACCTCTTCTTTGGAAAAAAATATCTGCAATGTAGTGTGATGTACACAAGAAATAATATTGAATCGTGCATTACCAATTATATATTTCTTTTTTTCTGTGCTTGTCAGCAGACAGAGCAGCCTCCATTATGCTTTCAGAAACCCTGGGGGAGTTGCACCAGCACTTAGAAAAATCTGCAGGAGATTTCTGAGCCCATGTATCTCTTTTACAGCAGCTTCTTACAAGAGAGCACATGACTAAATGGACTACTGACCTTTGGCCAAGGAAAAGTGCCTTGAGTGAACTGTTTTTCAGTTTATATGGAATCTTAACCTCACAGGGATGCTGAGGATGCCTGAGAGAGAAGATATGCATGCCTTTTTTTCCTGCTGATGTGCATGGTATTAAAGAATGAAGGGAGAATATATGTTGATCTTAGGGCTTGCTGACAGCCCATTAATATGAGAAGGAACCTTTCCTTGCTTTCATTCTGGTAGAAAAGTTAGCAATTGCAAGCACTACAATATTGCTGTGACAAGTGGGAAAAGCAGCTTTTAAAAAACCTTTCTAACATGTCTGTCTGTGATAAGGCATTATGTTAGGCTGACTGTATTTCATTCTTGTATGAAATGATAAATCCCAAAATTCCCAAGTTTTCTTTGCTCTTTGAAAATGTCGCTCTTGAGCAAAATATGCAAAGGAATGGACCCTGAGATGAACCGAGCAGTGAGAGGCAAAGGCTTCTAGTTAGATGCTGCAATACAGTGCATGTCTACACATATTCTGATTTTACCATGTTACAGTAATGTCTGTGTCCTGCCAAAGGTGAAATCAAATCCAAGATGGCCTTACCATTGAAGAAACTGAGAATTTGTCGCACATGTGAAATGCACGGAAGGCTGCCATAGTATGTTGTAGACAATCTTTCCACCACTTTTGATTGAAGAAAAATAATGTAAACATTTCCTTCCACAAATCTATGTATTTAGGAGAACTAAGCTAGTTTTATTGGGCTGCAACACTGATAGAACTGATTTGATGTGAAAGAAATCCATGTATTATTTTAGCAAACAGATATTTATGATGATTTTTCATGTTGCAAAGCTGCTGTGGTTCAGGCAATCTGACCTGGCTGCTTGAACTTTTCTTGGTGTTCAAGAAAAGTTGAACACAGCTTTCTTCTGCCAGTTCTTCTGTTTCCTGCAGTTGGAGAAATACAAAATCATAGAATTGTTTAGGTTAGAAAAGACCTTTAAGATCATTGAGTCCAACTAATGTCTTTCAAGGTCCCTTCCAACCCTTGACATTCTGTGGTTCTGTGATTCTGTGTTAACCCAGCACAGCCAAGTCCACCACTAAACCACATCTAGTCAACACCATATCTAAACATCCTTTACACACGTCCAGGGATGGTACAGTGGGGAACCTCTTCCAGTGCCTCACTACCTTTCAGTGAAGAATGCAAATGTCCAATCTAAACCTTCCCTGGTGCAATTTAAAGTCATTTCTTCTTCCTTTTCTTCATTCAACTCGCCTCCTGTCTTGCCTCCCAACACCCTTTTGCTTTGCTCTAGCAGGGCTAGGCTACATCAGCCCTGGAGCTAGTCAGTTTAATTTCGTGGCCCAGCCCTGAGCTTTACAGTAGAAACTACCTGTGATGGATGGGAACATTACCTGTCTGAAATACTGACATAGAAAAAAAGTTAATTAAATAATATATTTCATTTTCTTGTAATAGTTTGGGAATTGTTTCTGTGAGAAAACACAGAAGCTTATATGTGACTTAGTTGAAATCCAAAACTGACTGGATAAAAACTGTGGAGTTATTGCTCAATTCACAATCAATCGTGTAGTTGGGCTGGAATGATTTGTGGTATATTGAGCTAAAATGAATCAGAAGTTGATGACCTGACAGCAAACCCACTACATAGCAGTTATGTTTGTATAAGTAGGCAGAAATGAAGCTCATGTCATGTTGACTTCAAAACTGATAAGCTTAATTGGATATACAGCTCACAACTCTTGTTTTACTGCATTTTCCAGTATGTTTAAGATTTTATCTTCTTGGTCTTCCCAAAATACTCTCCCCTGGAAGAACACACAGCTCTGCTAAAAGTTTGACACATTGCGTGTCTGAGGACCTGTGCAGATGGACAGACTGCCTAGCTGATCCTAGTGCTTCTGGGAGGCTGTGCAGGATATGTTACAGCCTCCCTCCAGTAGGTAATTGTATGATGAATTTGAGCATGCATTGTAGGTGTAGTACTTTATGCTGGAGTCTCCATTTCCTTTGTGTCTGCATGAGGAATTCCCTGTCTGCTCCTGGAGGAAGAAAAAAATGGTGCTGAAAAAGCAGAAGATTACTAGTGCTAAAATAATTCATACAGCCTGATCCCTGAGCTGCCATTCATCCAGGTTGCAGCTCTGTGCAGACTGGGAGTGTGCTGTGGGCTGTCTAACTCATTCTGGTGACCACTCTTCCCAAGGTATGGACAAGAATATGTATCACAGACACTGTTATCTGTTTACAGATGGGAACAACAAAGGGATATTGTTAGATGAATTATTCTGGAGGCTGCTTATTGAGAAACTTGCTTCATATAAAAGGGACAGAAAAATAGACCTTGCTAATATATATGGATATCTTGGGTGCTTTATATATCAGTTGTTTACCTGTAGACATCTGAAATCTGCTTGCTGTGGAGCCATGTTTTAGGTACATAACTTACAAATGTCAGGCTGGGTGAGTATACATGATTTTCATGCAGTCTGTACTTCTTCAATATTTGTAATACTATCAAATAGAGCAGAAGCATTGTCTTAAAGTAGATGATAAGATTGACATAAAAGACACTGAAAATTAAAAAAATATTGACAATTACGATATCTGTGTCAGAAACACAGAACGGGATTTCATATATGTGAATTTCCAGAAATTACTGATAGAGAACAGCTTTTGGCTTGTTAAGCATTATTTATTATTTAATCCACCCAGGATTTGTCTAATAAGGAGTTGTGTACTTAGCATAGCAAAATTGATTTGTGTTGCAAGCACTTTATGAATTTTGAAGAAATGCGTTTCATTATTTTATAACAGTGTAGGAGTAAAACAGATACCTACTAGATGTTTGAGTCATAGTCAGTCTAGTGAGATTGAGGGTTACTGTGTCCATGATGTTCTTTTCCTCTCATGTTTCCGTGCTAAAGCCTAAACATTTTGTCTTATAATAACTATCTTACGCTGTTGTACTGATTTGCTCATTGACCTAGCACGATGCAGTGCACTCATACACTTGTTTGAAATCCCTGTACACAGTACAGTAATAAATAATTTCAATGCTGAAGTATAAGATTTTATTATGCTTAATGTAGTACTAGTAAGTGGAAAAGAAGTCTATCTTTGGCTATATTAATAAATGGGATCCCAGTCTCCGGGGAATGAAAGATTGACTTTAAACCTTGAACCTTCAGGAATGTTTCACATCCAGGTTGGAGTGTGTGCACTACATTGTTGTTTGAAAATATATCAGACGTACCTCTGTATCGCAAGATTGTACCTAATATGGTGAAGTTACTTATTTGATTATGTTTATCTTAAATTTTAAAAATGAATGCATCATTTTGTCTGGCTGAATGTGCTGTGGTTTTTTGGTATGTTCATTGATGAGGAATTAGCTGGAGTCAGTTACGTCAAAATAACCAGTGACTTTACATCTAGTTCAAGCCCCCTGCCATGGGCAGGGACATCTTTCACTAGATCAGATTGCTTCAAACCCCATCCAACATGACTGTGAACACTTTCAGGGATAGGGCAAACACAGCTTCTCTGGGCAACCGGTTCCAGGGTCTTCACCACTCCCATTGTAA
>WTSP01019664.1:0-32043 GCA_025331215.1 Actenoides lindsayi
GGGTGCGGGGGGCCCGGGTGCGGTGGTGCGGGGGGGGGGGGGGGTGGGGGGGGGGGGGGGGGGGGGGGGGGGGATGCCCGGGGCTGTCCCGCGGGCCGGCTGCGCTGGTACCGCTGCCGCGCCCCGCCGCGACCACCAGGTGGCGCAGTAGCACCGCGCAACCGCCGCCGCGCCCTCCCATTGGCTGAGCCGGAGCGTTGCCCTGGCAACGGGCTGGCAACGGGGTCCTGCGGTCCACCCCCCGCCCGCTCCATCCTTCCGCCCGCCCCAGCCTTGGCTGCTCCCATAAACTCGCTGCTTTGCCTCTTCTCTGGTCAACCCCGTTTCTGCCCCGGGAGATCAGCAGCGGCGGGGAGGCACCCACGAGTGTCTGAAAGCCCGCCCCGAGCAGGAGGACATCGAAGGGTAGGATCGGGGTGAAACTGCTTCCAAACCCGAGTCACACTGTAATGCAGGGAGGGTTGTGCAAGGCTGAGCACTTTGTTAATGCTGTCTCTGTGACTCTGCCTCTCCCAGACCGGAATACCAGACGTTGTCTCTTTCTTTCCTTTTCTGTCTGCCGCTTTTTCTTTCCTTTTTCACTGTCTGAACTCCCAAGCTGCTGTGCTGGTGGATGTTGCACAGCGTGTGCCCTGAGATGCCCACTTCAAGGGCCAGCCCTGCTGAATCCTGTGGGGAAGAACCCAGTGGCTCCATTGAATCTGGACAGTGATGCAGACAAGCAGGCCTTGGCATGGGGCTGGGAAGCGGCCTGCGATAGTAACATCTGGTTGGCCCAGGCTGAGAAGTAAAAGTACAGACTATCTAGAAACTCACGACGATCTTTCTGAGGCCAAATTTTCTTTCCTTACTCCAGCTCCTCCAGCCAGGTCTCATTCTTGCCCTGGGTGGAGTTAGATTTCTATTCCACTGGGAATGGTAAACTGTGTGCTGGAGGGTAGAGAAGGCCCTTCAGACACTGCCTGTGGGATGAAGCACAAGCCCTCCCAGGCCTTGGCTCTGTACAAATGGGATGTGTTCCCATGCAGATTATATTTAACCCTTTTGCTACCTGCACTGGGGAGGCATAACAGAACAATCTTGCACAACTAAACAACCCTTCAGCCTGCTACCTGTTCTGAGCAGGGAGATGGGATTACATTCACTGTTGTTTCTGAAACAATTCGGCACTAAACCCAAGGGGCTGCAGCTATGGTTCCTCCCTCCTCTCCAGCAAGGGCAGAACTTCTGAAATGGGTTTGGATGAGCTGTATTTGCACTGTCAACAGGAGGCTGGAAACCACCCCCTCACTATTAGGTGTTTGATGCTCTGAAGACTCTGGATGTGACTTAATGTTAAGGTCTTGAGGTTGAATCAGGGATGTGTTTGACCCAGACTCTCAACAGTTCTTGGCCAGCTGCATCCCTTCCCACCTCCTCATGCTACTGGTTCAGCGGGCTCTCTAATCCCTAGCAAGTGCTTGATTCATTTCTGGTAAACTGTACCTGCCTCACTCTCTAACAACTGTACCAGGCCCACTGGTCAAGCAGTTTCATCTTGGTGGTCTCCTGGGGCTGCAGCACCCTCTGTGCTGTGGGTGAATGGACCACCAGCTTTTCTGGTCCCAGCACAGCAGAGGTTGTGCAGGAAGTAAGGGACATTTTCAGGAGGGTGTGACTCCTTCTCCTTCCCCAAGGAAAAGGATCTCAGCAGAGAGAAGGCAGAGTTTCAGGCACCTCCTCTGGAGTTTGTTACCCTCCTCTAAGCCAGCTCAGTAAATTACAGCCCTAATTGAAACCATGCCTAGGCTGTGCTTGCCTCAACCTTGGTGTGAGCATTTCTGCTGGTAGTGAGGCTGTTAGCTGGGACAGAGGAGCTCCTCTGGTGTCAGTATGCAGAGCCCTGTCTCTAACAGGCCTTTTGATGCTCCAGCAGAGTCAAAAATTTTTAACTTCCATCACATGTGAAGGTCAGCGGGGCTTGGAAGCCTCCAGCACTTGGGGGTCTTTAAAGACGGATGCAAGTGCCTCATGAGAGGCTCACTAGGTGCAAACTCAGCCCCTAAGCCGAAGGTCTAGAGGTGAGTGGAAGTACCCCCACAAAGGCATCAGCAACCCATAGAAATGGTGATTTATCAAAGTCCTGAAAGTGGTCAGAGCTCAGGAAGGGGCTGGCGAAGGCTCTGTGGGGAGTCACCATATTGATACAGGGTGACAAGCAGGTGTGAGGAGCCTGGTCTGAGTTATAAAGTTGCAAGCAACACAGCACTGAGATTTCCCTGACTGCGGAGGCTGACTGCATCCAGGGCGTATGTTGATGCTCAGCACCCCTCACTCAGCTCAGGATCTTAACAGGACTCCTGGACCATGGGCTGTTGGAGAGGCTGGACCAGCTCCCAGAGGGATTGGCATGGGATGGTACAGAATGGGATGGGTTGGGAGAGCACGGTCCAGTGCCAGGCCCACAGACATTGAGGTCACTGTGCCCCAGCAGCCAGGGAGCTGCTGGGCTGCTCTGAATGAAGGCTGCGGCTTTTGCTGCTCCCCTCCTTTAGCCGCTGCCACGTGGCCTTTTCCACTACAGCACCCTCCTCTCCACCTCTCTTTGCTTCTTGCTCTATTTCTTTTTTCCTCAGGAAACATCTGGAAGCTGAGTGAGAAACATTAAAAGGGGAGTTGGGGGGCGGGGGGGGGAGATTAAAAAAACCAGAAGAAAAAAAGAAAAGGAAAAAAGCAGGGGGGAGGGGATCTTGGGAACACCATATGATTTCACTTTCCTAAGACAACTGCAATTATGCCTTTGAGGCTTTACCAGTCACTGTAGATTCAAACCATGTTGGATGATGTAAGTGGGAAAATATGAAGGGCATAGTGGCTGCTTAAAAAAAAAAAAAAAAGAGAGAGAGATCAGTTTCTAGCATTTTATTTAAGGTTATGATTCAGAAAAAGGGTGCTGTTCAGATGGGCTTCTCCTTTATTGCTCTCCTAGCCTTGGTTGTGCGTTGCTGATCCCTTGGGAGAGGAGGAAATGCCTCCTCCTGTATCTATCCAAACAAACCTCCTCTGTCCTGCAAGTCTGCTTCTGCCATGAGCCCAAAATCCCCATGGACAGAGCTGGGGCTGGATTGCCCCCAGCAGAGACATATACCCGGGTGAGCTCTTCTTGCTTGCACTGACAAGGGACTATTTACTTTTTGGAAGCCCAGTTTGTGAATGGGCTAAGCAGGAGCTGTTGATCCCTGTTTAGAAACCATGAGGACTCCTGTTTTGAGGCAATTACCAGCTGACTTAGCATATTCGATGCTGGCTCCTGAGACAGTTTGGGGAGGCTTGGATGTGGTGTCTCTTTGCAGAGCCTGGAGCCCGGCACTGGGACAGATCCACTTGAAAGGATAAAGATGTTGCTGTCAGATTTAATGGATTTTCCATTTGGAAAAGCAGGAGGCTGAAGGAGAGCTGAGCTTTCAGCTGACAGGGGTTAAACTGTTATAAAATAGGTTTGGGAATAATGAAAAAAAATTCCCTTCTGTGTTCCCATGAGAAGAAATCAGGTGTGCAAACAGGAAGGGGAAATCCCGTGCCAAATCCAGAGCCACCGTTGCTGATGCTGGGGGAGCTGGCGACTGAATGGAGGTATTAGAAAAATGTGCGAGTAGCTCCTTAGCTGTGAGTAAAGAAGCAATCTGCGTTTCCTGTATTTTCCCTTTTTTTTTTTTTTAATGAACAGCTCCAGATCCCAGCGTGTCTCATTAAGCAGCTGATGTGAGGACGTGTCAGCGACTCCCTTTTCTTACCGAAAGCTTGAGTGATGCAGGGTTTCCTAGGGGAGTATCTTTGGAGAGAGCCAAATCTGGGCATCACTCGTAGGACAGAACCAGGGACATCACCCCCGTGCAAGATGCCCATCAGCCTCTGGGTCCCCTCTCCCCCCAGGGCAGTGGATGGTGGCAGGGAAGGGGCACAGCTTGGTGCCTATCTCTGCATTTAACACTGAGGAGGAAACAGGCACTGCTGGAGCATCCATGTAGAAGCCTCTTTTTAAAGAAGGGGTGTGCATGTGTGTGTTTGCTCATCAGAAACAAGGACAGAGGAGATTCTCCAGGGGCTGGTGAAGTTTAAACCTTTTGAGATTCATTCTGTAGAGCTCTCAGTAGAAGGAGAAGAAGTCAGGTCCGCAGGTCCTGGGACTTGACCTCTCCTGGCAGCACAACGTGGCTCTTGTCTCTGCTTTGTGCTTTCAAGGTGACAGTGCTGGTTGAACACCCCACTTACAGATGCAGTCTGTGCATCCAATTTACACCTCAGCTGGCCTGGGTATATATGTTTTTGCCAGCCTGACCTTTTCAAGCTGTTAACACTGTCCATGGGATGACGTCTTGGACCCTTTACAAGACTTTTCGATGATGGCAGTAAATAGCATCTCCTGATACGTTTGCAGAGATGCAGGTTAAGCCCTCTGATAATACAACACAAACACCCTACACATGATGCTCTCCTCATCCTGAGAGGGTTTGCTGGCTTTTTGCAGATCCTTAGGGGAGGGGGGGCAGGAGTGCAAATGAGAATTCAAGTGTTTACAGCTTATGGGGCTTCACGGTCAGCCTCCTCCAGCCCCTCTTTGCAAGGGATTCTCCTGTCCAAACGTTCTTTTTGTCACAGAGACAGGCCAGAAAAACTATTTAGGGACCTGAGTCACACTGGTTTCCACCGGTTGGGTGTTGAACGGGCAATTACCCTCTAAAACCCTCTCCCAACACCCATCTTTGCTTTCCTAGTAGCCATATGAAGAAATTACTCCTGGAGCCCGGCACTGGGCTCTTTACACAGGCTTTTTTTCTTTACACAGGCTGTTACCCTGTGATTTTTCAGCTCATGCTACAGCTCTAGCCTCACGATTTGAAGCCAAAACTAATCCTAAATCATGAATGGATATTAGGCAGATAGGGTGAAGGCGAGGGCACGGCACAACATGCCTGGTAAACTCCCCGAGTGCACGGAGGAGCCCTGGCAGGGCTGGGAGCCAGAACTGCTGGTCCCCATCAACCACATTCCCACTGCTACCTTTGTGCTGCTATTGCCTCTTCCTCCTCCTTCCACTCCCATCAGTGTTTCCCTCCCCAGGACAGTCCCTCGTGGCTGCAGCCTCAGCAGAGCACCCACGGGTGCCTTGTAGCTTATGGCACTTGGCTTGAAAAGTGCTTCAAAGGACTGAATTCCTCTTTTTTAACCCAATTAAAATGTTTATTCAGGGGCTTTGGGACTTAGATTACAGCAATTAATCCATTTCTGCATCCCCAGGCACATCTTGCTCAGGAGAAATCAGGAAAAGGATTTCAGCTTCTATCTAACCCCACAACTTCAGCCGTCCCTTTGGTGTCTGGGAATTGAGCCTAGACATGAAATAATGAACTAAAATCCTGCGATGCATTGACCAAAGAAAACAAGCTGTCAACTAGAAATATTCCCTCGCTTCTTTCCGTGGCATACCAAATCTCCTTCCCATCTGTAGGTATCGTTCTGTCGGGAAGGCAGCGTGAGTAACTCAGCGTGAAATTGTCAGCGACAGCACGTGATACTGTTTGTAGAGCATAAATCAGTCTAGGAAATGAAAAGAGCTATCTTCTTTTTTCCAGGTTTGCTCAGCATTTTCTACCTCTGCGGGGATGTTATGCAGGAGAATTGGTTTTTTTTATTAGTTTTGGGTTTGTTTTTCTTTCAGATTAAACGCAAGTCAAACATTCGTCATTAGGGCCTTAATTATGTCCTGTCATCTTTGTGCTGTTTGCATTAGGCCATAATATCTCCCTCTCCTGAGCTCCAGTGAACCCCAACAGAGTCAGTGACTCCACTTAAGCATGAAAATGCTGGTGGAGAGGTTGAAGCTCCCCAGGTTTGCTGGCTCTCAGCACTTGGCTCAGCCTGTGGAATGAAAGAACCAGGGTAATTTCATTGCCTCTCACATGGGTTTCCCACCATGTCTACGCTAAAGCTCCTGTCTTCACAGCAACAGTAAATGTGATGGAGGACAATATAGTGAATTAGGCAGAGATTTCTGGGTGTTGAAAGCTTTTCATGGTTTAACCTCTGCCAGCAGCTAAACACCACGCAGCTGTTTAGCCCCTGCTTCGCCCTGCACCTCCCTCCCCACCCCTTCCTGGGGGATGGGAAGGAAAATCAGGAGGAAAACAAAAGGTGACACTCCGCAGGTTGAGACAAAGATAGTTTAATAAAATAACACAGAGAAGAAAACAACATTACTAATGAAATGATAGCCAAAGCAAGCGATAGGCTCTACCTGTGCCCAACATGCCACTTCCCCTGCTCTGATCACACTGAAGCCACATACTGGAGCAAGTTGAAAACAGACAGCCCCACCTTGAGCCAGCCCTCCCCTTCTATGGGGGCGGGACTCAGGATGGTATCAACTCTCCCATTGGCTGGTTGGGTTGTTTATCCTGGCTATGGCTCCTCCCAGCTGCAGCCCTTCCCAGCTCCTTGGGCCAGCAGCTGCTGGTGATAATTAACCTGAACCCAACCCAGGTCAAAACTGGGTTATAAAAGGGCAGCTCCGTGGGAAACCTTGCTGCAAATGCAGGGGGTCTGCTGGGTTTGCCATCTGAAGTCTTCAGGGGTAGCCTGAGCTCAGTCGGAGCTGTGCTGCAGCACTTACAGTGTGATGCAGTTGATATTCTCTCTAAAGCAGAGGGAAATTTTGTAATTACCCTTTAATCCTGCTTAAAGATGACCTGAAGCACCAAGCCCTGTAGGGAACGCTCCTCGAAGCTAAATGAAAAGAGGTTATCTCCATTCTCCATCTGAGGTAATGCAGGAGAGGAAATCTTTGAAGTTGTTCAATATCTGCCAGCAACTATATGGTTCCAAGTCTCAATGGAATAAATCAGGTAAAATCTTACCAACGAGTGGCATCTGGGTATGGTGGTGATGGCACTGTCAGGCTGGTGTGCATGCTGTTCTCTGTGCTTGGGTCTCAAAAGGCTCATCCTGCCTCCTTCTATGTTGGCATTGCTAGTTTTAGGTTTCAGACTGTACCCCCTAGCTTTCCCGCCCCTCTTCCTTTTGGAAAAGCAAACCAGAGCCTACCACTGTTTCTCGGAGCATACCCAGTGCCCGTGCTTTAGAAGCTCTTCAGACTCTGCAGCTGAGGCCGTGAAGTCTCCAGTAAAGCAACAATTAGCACAAATTTTCTTAGACAGCTGCTTCTGTCTACTCTGGGTTATTTGCACGTGCTTAGTGTGGAAAGCAGATTTTTTTTGCTGAACTCACATGCTTTCTTGCAGTTGAATTTGACGGAGTGAGATGGGCCATTTAATTTAGACCAGTTCCTTCCATTTTTTTTTTTTGCAAAGAGTCTGGCTGAGAATTTTGGTTTTGACTGCATAATACTGCTGCATAGACCAAAGCCTCCGAGGAGGCACAAGCATTAGACATGTCTCGGCTGCTTGGCTGATGAGCCCTAGAAATGGAATGAGCTTTTCAGGTGGCTTTGCGTCCAGCGCGATCGCCGCGTTTCTGTGCGGTTTCGCGCAGCGGCACAGGATTCGTTCTGCTGCCCGGGGAACAAACTCCTCCTTTCTTCCTCGCTCTCTCCTGCTCCGATTGCAAATTCGGCTGTGGCTCGTGGCCCTGGAGACCACGCTGGTGCGTCACGACTGCGAATCCGGAGCTGTAAAGCCAGGAGGAAATGCCGTTTCTGGGACGGTTTGGGTGTGCAGGAAGAAGGTGTCTTCTGTAGGTGGTCTGTGTGGGAGCCTTTGGCACGGCCTTGAAGACGGTTTGGGGTTTGGCCGCGAGTTGCTGGGGCTAAAGGAGCACTTGCTGGAAGCAGGTAGCATAGGCAAGGCAGGGCTAAGTCACGGGCCAGTCAAACAGGCTAGAAATGGGACCTGCTCTTTGTAAATGGTGGGTGAGGAACCTGCTCCATGGGAATGGTGGCTCACATGTTCTCTAAAGAGCAGCATTTGCTTCAGGGGACCAAAGGCATGGGAAAGATTTAGACTAGATATAAGGAAGAAATAATTTACAGTGAGGGTGGTGAGACTGTCACAGCTTGTCCAGAGAGGTGGTAGATGCCCCATCCCTGGAAATCTTCCAGGTCAGGTTGGATGAGGCTCTGAGATAAGCTCGTTTATTGCCAAACACCTTGCTGCAGGGATGCCTGCCTTGGGGCTTTGAAATCCACATTCCCTGCTGAAGTACAGACTGCTTCTTCCAGCTGAGCACCTGAGAGGGCTGGAGAGCTACTGTGGTTCCCCCTTGGGTCTGGGGACTGGGTCTTTGGGGGTCTCCTAGACCTCTCAGAGCTGGTTCAGCTGCTGTCTCAGTTGACCTCGCCAAGCTGAATTCTGCTTAGCTGCAGCTCCATTCCTGGCATGTTGTCTGCTCTGAGATCACTTCTACTGGCTGGAAGGTGGGGAAAATAAATCCCAGCCCTGCTGAACATCAGGAAACCCTGGAGAGCCCCATGGTCAGAGGCACTGCCTTCACTGGTGTTTTCTTGACACCTCCTGAATTTGCAGCCTTGTCATTGATTGGGGCTTCTTGTCATTCCTGTAATTTGTGTGATATAATCAAGATGATCTTGCCCTTTTGGAAGTGGTGTGGCCCCTTTCGGAGGAGCAAGAATAGTCAAAAAATTGGCAGGGAGGTCTCCAGCAGGCCCCATGATCAGAAAACATCTGGTCCCCAAAGAGAAATGTCCCCCAAATTCTAACTTTTCTAGCCCATGGAGAGTTATGATGAGGTGTTGCTTTATCAGCCTTGCAAAGCTGGACCCCGCCACACGCCTCTCTGCTGTCATCTGGAAGGCATTTGGGATAGTGTGTGGCTCAGCCTCGCATCTTGAGCCCAGCAGGGCTCTGGGTGAATCGCACAGAAAGGCTCCGCCACGTCGTGATGCTGTGCAGCTCGGAGGTGCTGATGCAATGGGTGGGAAAGGCCAGGCAAAGTCCTCCCTCAAATCTGCTGGCCTCTGGAGGAAATTTTTATGGAGGCCATGGAAAGTTGAAGGGTGAACTGGAGATAGTAGGTGAGTAAGTTCATGAATTTTAGATAATATTGGTGCTCTTTGGGCTGGCTGATGGCAGGTCATGAGCTCGGGCATGGGGCAAAGCATCACATTTAAAGGAATCTGTGCCAGTCTCATCTGTGAGCATCCAAAACTCTCCTCTCCCAGGGCTGCCCAATGCCAGCCTCAGTACCTTTGTGAGCCGTGGCCACAGCGGGGCTGGAGGGAGACTCTTGAAGAGGGCTGAGCTGACAGAGCAGGGGGATGAATAGTGCTTCTGTTCAGTGCAAAGGGCTTGGATTTCAGCACAGCGAGGGAGTGTGTGCTGGAGCAGCAGGAGAGGCCCTGGTTTACAAAACAAATAAACCACTGTGTCTTATAAGCAGGAGTAATCTGTTATTCTAAAGGGTCCAGGGATATTTACAACCTGATGTCAAACTCCTCTACATTTTGAAAGGGAAGTTAACAAATGGAAGCTGAGACAGAGAGGGGGAAAGGCAGTTTTCCCAAAGCTGCTCTGTCTTTTAACTCCCTTAACCCAGGTTGTTTAAGCCCAGCGCTTTTCTCTGCCTCTAGGGACAGAAGCAAGTGTAGCCACAGCTTGTCCCTGAGACGAGGCAGGACATCTGCAGAAAGGCTGGAGGTGACACCATCCTAGCACTGCCCACTCCATCCCATGGGCTGGGGATGCTGTGGCACCACTCAGCCCAATGCCTCTAGCTCACCTTTCTCGTGATCTCAGCGGCAGTGCCAGCAGCAACACCGGTGCACGGGCACAAGGGGTGCATCCCATGATGTCCACCTGCATCTGCGTTGGGGTCAAACCCTGAAATCCTCAAAGAGCAAAATGATCTGATTATTTTCTTGGGCAGCTCCATATGACTCCTGATAATAACTGTGGCCACCCCTTCCCTGTTTACATAACATCATTCCAGCTCAGGCTGCAGTGGTTAGAGTGGGCTTTTTTGTTTGGACTAATTTAATCTTTCCATTTTCAAAACTGCTGATTTCTATAAACAGTTTTAAGCTGAAGGCTGGGCTGGGTGCTCTGTTTCCTTGGAGTGTGGCCCTTGCCCAGCAGTGCTATGTGAAAACCCTATCCGGACAATTCTGTAACTGTAAGGAATTTGTGTCAGATTCCTGGGACAAAGGAGAAGGAAAAGGGCAAGTATCTGATACACACAATATATGGTTCATAAACCATCAGAGTGACTCAGGAGCCAGGATTTTTTCCCCTGGCAGCAGGGTGGGGCTTTTCTAGGATCTTTTTTTCTGCTGTGCCTGTGGTAGAAACATCAGGTCAACCCTTAACCAGGAGCAGCAGCAAGTTCTGGTTTTCTAACATCTAATGTCCAGATACACCGAGCTTCATGGATCAGCTCAATTTTTTTCCATTTCCCAGCTCACTCTGACACCACATTGCATTAGCATGACATCTTCACATGTGCTTAGTGGAACCAGAGCCACCTGGGATGGGTGACAGCTTTGTCTGTGGTAGGGGATGTCTCTCTGAGGTGTCCCTGTCACATATGCATCACATCGGGATTCTCCTCTTGCTGCTGGCTTTTGGGGTCATAGACAGCAAATGGCAATGGAGAGCTGTGGGAAGCAGTGGGGAGATGATCAGCAGTGAGGATCATACTCTCATTGCTGATAAAGATGATCTGTGCTGTGGGGGGAAAAAAAAAGTAGTTTTGGAAAGAGGGAGGAAAAAAAGAACAGCAAAAACTCCTTGCCACCTTGAAACACCTTTAATGTCCCTGCTGATCCCACTGTCTCTTCTCTCTGCTGCTGGCAAACCAGAGCATAAGCCCAGCAAGGAGCAGCAAGTCAGGGTAGGTTCCGTTGTCAGAGCTGCAGCATTGGGCAGCCTTAAGCAGCAACAGATGCTGGAGTGAGGTCAGCTGGGGACTCGACCCTCCCTGGCTGCCCAGGAGCAGGGCTGGCTGGCAGGACAGTGCCTTGGCTGTGTTTTGCAAACATCAAGGCAAAACCAGGTTTCCCACCAGGCTTGCCCCTAGACCAGTTTGCAAACCCAGTCCTGAAGTGCTGCAGGGTGCTGAGCAAATAGGGATGCTGCCAGAGCTGGCAGCCTGTGTTCTCTGTCCGGACATGGGTGTGAGACATTCCCAGGATGAGCTCCAGCAGCTGCAACTGTGCAAAGAATGTAGCAAGCACCCAGAGCTGGCTAGAGAGTGACTGGGAGGAGGTGGACACAGATGGAATGCCTGACAGATGCTTGCACACCTGGGAAAGGCCCAGAGCATCCTTGAGAGCAAACAGGAGGGGCCCATCGCCTGCAGGCAATAACAGAGGTGGGTTTATAGGCTCTAGCCCATGGTGTTACAGAATCCCAGCATGATGGGAGTTGGAAGGGCCCTCTGGAAATGATCTTGTCCAACCTCCCTGCCCCAGCAGGGTCACCCAGAGCAGGGGGCCCAGCATTGCAGTGTCCAGGCGGGTTTGAAATCTCTCCAGAGAAGGAGAATCCACAGCCTCTGTGGGCAGCCTGAGCCAGGCTCTGACACCCTCACAGCAAAGTAGTTTTGCCTCATGTAAAGGCATGTGTTGCATCTGCTTTTGGTGGTGGGAGCCAGGCAGCACCTTCCTTCCTCACTGCTTTTAGGGGTCCTGTTGGAGATGTTGCCGCAGCTCCTTCTGCCTTGTAGCCAAACCCTGGGCTGTGGATCCCAGTCTGCTGTGGGATCTGGCAGCTGGAGCTGTGAAAAAAACACTAGATGGCAGGTTGAGGCCATGTCTGAGCACCTGGCTGCCAGCACAGCCCCAGAACAGGGTGGTGTGGGATCACTGATGGCTCGTAGGGTTGCATTGGCCCTGCTGGCTGGCTCTCTGAGATGGGGCGGGTGCAGGATCTTTTTGGCTCTATCCAGCTGCACATTTTCATGAAAATTCTTCAGAACTCTTCCCCTCGAGCCTCTGGGATGCCGCCAAATTTGGCAGAAGTTGGCAAGGAGGTTTGAGAGGAGGGTAAGACCTGAATGCTGTATTTGCAGAAAGCTAGGCGGAAAACTAGAAAGGGAATCTCCTTCAGTCTTGCTCTGTAACCCCTGTGCCCCCTCATCAGCAGGTGCTGCCTCTGCTCACCACTGTAACCCCAGTCACTTTGGAGCTGCTTGATGCAAGCTAGAAGCAACCACATGTGGGATCAGAGCTGGGGGTGGCAATGCACCCCAAATTACACCCCCTGCCAGACACCATCCTGCCCTCCTCATGAGCCTTGTTTGCTTTGCAGCACCTACCTGCTGAGCAGAGCACCCTTGGCAAGGATGCCCAACGGGGACCCTGCACAAACCCTGACAAAGCAGGGCTTCTGTCCCAGAAACAGTTGCTATTAAAGGGTGACTTTTGAGGAACAGTTTCTCTTTTCTCCTTTTATTACATCTGCGCAAGCTGGAATCCCAGATTTATTGCTATCCAGGGATCCAGCAGGTACAGGAAGGGCTGATTAGAAACAAGCCAGGACTTTTTAAGGACAGACACAAGAATAAGCGCATCCTCCAGCATCACACAGAGTTCCCAGGCTTTTTTTTTGCCTGCCTGTGATGCGGTTTGTGGCCGCTCGATGTCGCCGAGGGCTGCCGGGTGCTGCAACCGGGGAGAGATGCGGGAAATCGGGGAGCAAAGCAGGGAAGGGAGGTGCAGAGGTCTGGGCTGTAGGTCAGTGTTTGCCAGTAAATATAGGAAGCTGCCGGTGAGCTGTGGTTCCTTGTAGCTCTTGGAATTCTGGTGCAAAAGACGGTTAAAAGAAAGGAGATGGGAGGTGTGGGATGCTGGTTCTCGGCCGCAGGCTGCAAGCTGAGCTCGGTATAAATCCTGTCCAGAGAGGGGCTGGTCAGCTCGGAGTTTATCCACTCTTGGGATTTTTGACTTTAAAGAGAAGCCAACGGCTGGGACACGGCTTCCTCCAGGCCAGTTTTACAGATTGGAGACGTTTCACGTCAGCCGTGGCTGAACTCCTGAACTCCTCCACGCTTCACAGAGCTGCAGCCCGGCCCTGGGCTTGACCCTGGCTCCAGGGAAAACCTTCTCCAGGGACACCGGGGGACGTGGTTCCCCAGGGGCAGCTTTTTCACCCCGGGAGTCTCCATCGCTCTTGGCGCTTGCTAGTTTAAAGCAGGCGCTCAGACCACACTGAGAGCTGGAGGAAGTGACATCCAAATAATCCACAAAAATGGCAAAATCGCAGGGTGGGCTGTGCATGCAAAGAGCAGGAAACTCACAGGGGACTGTGATCTGTCCAGAGACTGGTATTTAGTGAGACACCCCCTGGGATCTTGCTCTGAGGTGGCAAATATGTTGATGCTGCAATTTTTGAGTACTTCTCAGAAAAGGGGCTGTGATGAGTGCTTGCAGAGGGGATTTGGGTGAGGAGTGGGGTTGCCCTAGTCCTGCAGGGTCCTGCCACCCTGTCATTGTGTCCCCCAGCGCAGGATGTGCAGGAGCAGGACAATCCCCCCTTTACCCACAGATCTGTGAGGCTTGTGGATGCTCAGGTCCCAGTCAGGGTTGCCCAGGACTCACTCCTGACTGGGGTGCCAGTGTAGGCTGTTGGGAAGCTGCAGTGGCCTGGGCTGTGCCTCAGCAGAAGGGAATGTTCTCCTTGAGAAATTTTAAAGGCAGCCTGAAATGCTCAGTCCAGATCTCATGAGTCACTTACCGCTGCACATGTGGGCTCCGAGGCAGCCAACATCCCTCAGCGCCAACAGCAACACAGCGTAGCTTAGCAATCGGGAGCAGCCCTGCAATAATAAACCTGAAGGAGAAGCACCCATAACCCTACACAGCTAATTATGTTTGATGAGGATTTTCCAGCAGGTAGCCGGCAGCATCGGTGATCGTGAGGAGAGAAAGTAGAGGCAAAGTATTTGTCCGATGCAGCATCAAGGTCAGGGCTCTGTGTGTTCTCCTACTGCTCTCACACTTCATCCTTTTTTTTTTTTTCGCTTTCACGTTCTTCACCACATCCATCTCTCTCTGTTAAAGCATTTTTTCCAAATCCCTTTCATGGGATTGCATTGCCACGTGGAACCCCCCAACCCCCTCCCCAGCCACGCGATGCCCCCAGAGTCCAGCTGATCTCAGCCGGACCTTCTGGCCACGGCCAGACCGTGTCAGGAGCCAGGTCCGCGTGTTGCCAAACGGCAGCGTGTTCTTCTCCAGGGATTGCAACAGGCTCTGAATCAGGCCTTGACCGCTCGGAGCATCTTGTCTGGATTCTGCTTTCACATCTGGTTCACTCCTCCTCGAAACAGAAGCATACACTTGAACTTCAGTGCAGGATGCATTCCTCTGCCACAGCCGAGGCAAGGGGCAGTTATTCTGACCCGAGGAAAATATTTAATCCTGAAACATGTTGTATTTGCTGTTGGAAAAGACCGGTTCTTGGAAAGAGAAACGAGCAGTTCTCCGGAAGGCCCCTGTATGGAGGAATAGTTTGTTGCCTCCTGCTCGTTCAGCCCATGACCGAGCTGGCTTCAGCTGCAGGCGGAGGTGCAGTGTGGGAAAGCACCAGCTATTAGTGTCTCCGAGTGCTGGTTCAGCGATGAAAAGAAGCACCATTAAATATTCTGAACTTAGGTATAAATTTATTGTCCCGGTTATGGTCATTTATGATGTCTTTCAGGTTAAAAAATGGTCCTCATTTCTAAGGATTTAGAGTCCCCACCTGCCTTTAATGGGACTATTCTCCTCACAGCTATTGCCGTAGGTAAAGACTTAAAGTCAAACAATAATTACTCCCAGGAAAGAAACACTGTTTTCTTGTCATGTTCAATTAAATAGTTCACAGCATGAGCCAAAGAATTAATGGCCTTATTATCTGGCCTTCAAAATAGATCATATTAAAGAGGAGAAGGCAGAAGAATACAGAAGACACCAGGGATGCCACTGCCCCTGGACAATACGGCTGCAAGGATGTCAGGATGTTTAATATGCTTTAGCTCAGTATTGTCTCGATTACCAAGGGATGAAGAGATGCAGTGAGAGAGGACTCTCTGGACTGGGATGGGGTGGCTGGGCAGACTGGAGATGTGCCCTTCCCTCTGGGATTTGCTTCCCACCGAGATGAGGTTTGGTTTTCCCCCCTGGTAAGCGTGATCGGCTCCATCCCGGCTGCGCCTGGGCTGGGTTATTTGCAGTAGGTATTTTTGCTGCTACACCAGGGCTGGCATCCACACGCCTTTGCATGATGGCAGATGTCAACTTGGGAAGTGAATGTGCCACAACCACGTGCTGACAGCAGGAACCTGAAATTCATTTGATTAATGCACATTATTGTTGTTTCCCCTTGAGCTGGAGAACCTGGCAGCCTCCAAATGGTTTGGAAGTACATCAAATTCCCCAAGGAAGAAAGACAGTGTTTCCAGCCCTCCCCCATGACTTCACAACTCTTTGTGGAGAGGATTTGATGCAGTTCATCTCCCAGGCACACTCAGGCATGTGCACAGAGGTGTGGTGCTGGAGGCTGAATTCCTCATGGCTGAAGGGCTGCCTGTTCCACCTTTCTGTCTCCCTGGGTCTGAGGATTAAGAGACTCTCTCAGTTTTGATGAAGTTTGAGCAGTTTTAGGATAGCTCTGGTTATGCTCAGCTGCCCCCCGTTCAACTTGGCCATTTCTGACAGCAGGGAAGTTGTTGGATGCATGGCCAGATGGATGTGGTTCCCCCATCTGAGCTGGGACTCATGGCAACTCCAGAAATACATGGCACGACTGTGGCTGTCTCTGTCCTCTAAATGTCTCCTGTTGTTCCCTATTTAGCTTTCAAATAAGAAGTGATACAGGCTTTTTTTGGCCTTTCATGAATATTAAATTGCAGAGTGGATTTGCAGGAAAAAAAAAATCACTCATGGCTGTCATGGGCCTGTGTCGATGCTGCCTTATTCATCAGTCTTTAATTATCTTAAGGACAGATTTGCCAATATTTTCATCCCTTCATTTTATGGCGTCAATGGAGAGAGTGAGAGCCCTCTGGTTGTGTCTTTTTATGCTCCTCTTGTTCAGAAGGTGAGGATCCCTGCTGCTGAGCACTGCCTGAGGTCTGGCATTGCAGGGCCAGAGCACCCCATGGACCTGGACAGGCTTATGCTGTCTCTTCTGTTTCTTGCTCCATGGTTTGTTTCCCCTCGGGGGTGTCACTGAGGGGCACTCCGTGATGCAGAGGGATGCAGGATCCTGGCACCATCCAGGGATGCTGCGTGTTTGGTGGCGAGTCTGGAGGGGAGAAGCAAAGGGAAGGAAACCACCATGAGGTTCCTGAGCATCATGCTCAAACCTAGTGCTGCTGTCAGGAGGGATGGGGTGGGGTGTCCGCTGTGCCCTGGCACAGGCTCTGGCTGCCCCAGAAACACACAGCAGCATCCTAGAGAATACCTCACACAGCCTGTGCAAAGTCTGGAAAGGCAGGAGAGAAAGGGCTGGTTGTTTTTTGATTTTCCTTCTTTTCCTCTCTTCTTCTGCCTCATGAGCTGCCAGAGGCCAGTGACATTTTCATCAAATTTGACACATGGTGAGAAGTAAAGAAGGAAGGCAAGGAATCATAGCAGGCTGGGAGCCCACTAGAAAGGCATGTAAAGGGAAGGGAGAGAGCTGAACCTACTGTCATCACCTCAAAAAATCGTCACTGTGTCTTGTGACATTTTCATAAATGTTGCTTTGAGTTGTTATTCGACTTCTCCAGGCACTGGCAGTGTTGTGGTTTGGGTTTGGTTGGTGGTTTATTGGTTGGTGGTTTGTTATGGGGTTTGGTTATTTTTTTTTGTTTGTTTGTTTTCCAAAACATCCTTTTCTCACATAGAGGGAATATTCTCCACCTTCCTCTTATTCCACAAGAGGTGTTCGAAGTCTCAAATTGTAAGAACGAAAAGAAAGTCAGGCTCACCACTGTCAGCCAGCCCATCTTCTTACGGCTTTAGGATTCACACTTTGATATCCCCACAGTTCTACTCAGGCGCAGGAAAATGGAACGTTATCCAGAAAGTGTCTTGGATTTCTCTGGGTAGGGAAAAAATATAAAAGTAATGCCCTCTTGTGGTTTCTTCCAGCAAAGGGTTTGGCTGCAGAGTGGCGGCAGAGTTGTCTCACCTTCTGCTTATTATGGGCTAGGAAAGGTAACAGGGTTGTGTCTTCCCCCATCCCTTCATTTCAACGTGGGTGGGGTTTGGCTCACTCCTGCCAGGGAAGCCCAGGCTACGTCCTGAGCCTTGGGCAGGGCTGTGGTGGGAGCTGCTTTGCTGGCTGGGCTGGGATGCAGGTTGCAGACCTCGTCTGGAAGGCAGCATCCCAGCTCCTGGCCCTGACAGGCTGTTCCCCACCAGAAAGCAGCAGTTTTAGAAATATTTCAGTCAGTTTTTCAGATTTGGAGGCAGTCCAAAAAGCATGGTGTTTTTTCTCCCAAGGCAAAAGAGGCACCAGGGATGGAGAAGCCCGCTGCTGGTCACCCAGCCAGCCAGCCACAATGGCCATCCAATCCAGCAGGGTTTGCAGGAACACTTAGCCTAGGCAAATTAAATTATCTGGGAGGTTTTCATCAAATCCCAGTTCTTACTTGGTTTTGAACTGCTCTGAAATCTAGACTTGTTTGCCTGTCATAGGTTCAAGGCACCCAACGACACATCCAAGCACATCTGAAATATTTTTTTAAAGCACGGACATTAATGTATGATAACAATAATAAAAATTATCTATATTTTTGAACCCATGTGCCTTCCCCCATACTCAGCCTTCCAGGAAAGATCTCTATCAGCATCTGCTTCCGATTAAACATCATTGGGTTCCAGCCCAAAATAACTTCAAAGATTTATTGACTTCCATGATTTCTAAATAGCTCCCAAAGAGCAGCAGAGAGCCCGGCCTTGGCTTTGCTAACCCGGTGGAATGAGTTGGTGCTCTGTGTTTCTTATCCCACAGATTACCAGAATATGGAGCCATCTGAATACTAACCTAAAACTATTTCCACGGTGAAATTTTAGGAATTTAGGTCTAGTACAATTTCTGAGCAGATCAGAGATCAAGCCAATGGTCCACATGACCCAATATCCTGGCCCAGCAGTGACCCTCCCAGTGCCCGTGAGAAGTTCCCATCCATTAGATGTTAGTGTTCTAAACCAGGAGGACCATAGCTCCTCCTTGCAGTTGTTCCAGTCCTTCTTGTAAGTAGATAGTCTCTCTCCAAATAAATGCTGAGCATCTGATCAAGCCCCACAAGTATCTGGTGGTTGAGAATGCCACACACTCCAGGATCAGCATCACTGCTGAGATGGTTCGTCAGTTTTATTTGTTTTTATCCACAAGAAATTTCAGCCACACCAAGTGTTCCATTAAAACACAAATTTAGAATTTTTGTAGGGGTAGTTTCAAATTGAAGTTTGCCTCTATAAAGCTTCCAAACATCAGAAATAGTGAAGACTTTAACTTGAAAAGATAATATTTTTTTTTCACGTTCAGCTTTTTGGCAAAGACCCAAACTTATTTTCTTAGGAAAAGTGTGAGCTGAGAGAGGGCAAAGTTGCTTTTTGCGATCACGCCACACACCAACAGAAGGATGCTTACAGAAATAACAGTGGAAGAGCTCAGACATCTCAGCCAAACTGCAGATGTCCCATCGGCTTGTCCCCACCATGGGCAGGGGCACGCTGATGGGCTGGGAGCCAGGAGCAACCAGCAGCCAGACCTTTGTTCTGCAAACATCCCCTGGAGTGAGCATCTGCATGGGTCCTCCCTGCTGGGAGAAGCCTTTCCTGCCCCTTACCCTCTGCCCAAGCAAAGCCTTCCCTCCTAGACATCCTTCTGTGGTCTTGGCTGCTCGCTGGCCAGGATAGAAATGGGTCTTGTATGGACACAAGCAGCTGTGACAAGCTTGGGCTGTGATATTGCTGCTGTGAGCTGAGTACCAGCTCCCTGATTTGGGAGAAACTGCCCCATAAAGCAGCAGGGAAATTGTGAGTGCCTGTTTGGCAAAGAGCAGCCCCAGCACCGTTCCTCCTTGGCTTGACCAGGTGACATCTGTTAAGGCATCTTTGTGTGACAGGTCAGGATTACCAGGGTGGGACTGTTTCAGCAGAGCCCATGCTTTTTTCTGGGGTCTTCAAACCCTTGTAAGGAAAATGTAGAAAGGCTCACCCTTTGAGGAGCCCCTGGAAGTGTCCACCAAGAAGGGGACATCAGGGGAAGAAGCGAGCAGGAAGTTTGGCAGGGAGGCATCATACATCTGGCCCTGTGAGACCGTATGTGCAGTCCCAGTATTCTCTGCTCATTTCTCACTTTTTCCTTCTTAAATATCCACTTAAGGCAGAGAAATGGCTGAGAAAAGAAGAGTGATCAGCTTTTTTGGCCACAAGCCTGGAGAGTATCTGGCTGACTGATGGTGATGCTGGGAGGGATGTGCCCAGCGGCAGCGGGTGCTGCAGAGGGGCCTTCCAGGGTTTCTTTTATCACGGCTCGTGTTTGAAAGGAGGGCTGTGGGAGTGGGAGGATGGACAGCCACGTTTGAGGGCTTGGGGTGGGACTGACGGCTGAGATGCCATGACAAAGGGAAGGGGTGCAGAAGAGAACTTGCAGCTTCTTAGGAGGTTTCTGGTAGGATTTCCCTCCTTTCTTACAAGCTCTGTTCAAACCAGGGTGCTGTTTTCTGCCTTGAAAGCAGAGGCTCCTTAGAGGGGCTTTTCTTTCTCTCTCTCAATGAAATATAAATCTACTAAAAAGCATGGCTCTGGCCCCTGCCAAGAGCTCCATCTCTGTCAGAATTTCAGGGACTACTTAGTATCTCCATTTCCTGGGAATCTCTTTCCAAGAGCTTTATGCTGCTCCCTCCTCCCTTTGCTGTGGGTCTGGGGAGAAAAGTTGTGTGGGGCAAGCACCGAGACCCCCAGACCGAGAATGGGGGGGATGCTTTCATCCAGCTGCACTGGTGTACAGAGCAAGATGCTGGTTACCATGTCCAAGCTGCACCTCATGCTCTATGAAATGTGGTGTTTCCTCCAGGCCCTGCTACTTTTTTCAAGCTAAAGAGAAGGCTGGGAGCATTTTTTACAGGATTTGCTTTCCTCTGGCTCAAGCTGGGCTGCGCTGGAGATGTGCACATCCAGTTTCTGCCACGATAATCACTGAGCGGGCAAGTGGCAGGACACAGCGGTTTGTGTCAGTGGGATCTAACACACAGCCACTCTGATGCACCAGAGAGATTGTCTGGGTTATAAAGCCCCAGGCCAGGCTGCCCAGGGCAGTGGTGGAATCCCCATCCCTGGAGGGATTTAAAAGCTGTGACGGTGTGGTGCTGAGCGACATGGGTTAGCGGTGACCTGGCAGTGCTGGGTTAGCAGTTGGTCTTGATGATCTTAAAGGCGTTTCAACCAAATTGATTCTAGGGTTCTGTGAGACTAATTACCATGCTTTGCACAAGCAAGAGCTCTGCCGGGTCTTTCTGCTAAGCAGGGAGTGAGGCAGGAGGGTGCTTCTGCTCCTCGCCTGCCTCCTGAGAAGGGCCTGGACTGCTTGCCAGTTGTTGCTGCTCTCAGACAAAAAAAAAAAAAAAAAGAAAAGGGATGGAAAAGCCTCAGTCCTCACGCCTCTTTTGTGGCCTGGACAATGTGAGTCATGCTGAGTGCCTGGGGCATCCAAGGCTGCTGCCTGATGTCCCCTCCTTCCCCCAGCACTGTGGCTGCCTCTCTGCCCTGCCAACGTGGCATGGCGATGCTTCTGCCTCGGGTTCAAGGGGGAGGAAGCCAGAGGGACCTATGGGAGAGGACAGAAGGACAGACACCAGCAGGGAAGGGGAAGAACAAGCTCCCAAATGGCTCAGACCAGAGGGAAAGGCGTCATCATGGAGCAGAGGGCTCCAGAAAGACCGTTCCCAAGCCTTCGGATCAGCAGTGGGACAGAGGAGTAAATTTGACACATATTTTCCATCCTCAGCTATCCACATTGCCCCTAACCTGATCCCAATTAGATATACAGAGGCAGCTGCCAAGGAACTTTTATGACTCATTTGAAAGGGAGCCTGCACAAGAACCGCGCATTCGAATCCAGCTGTCTCCTCTCTGTTGTTTAGGGAGGACATTTGTGCTTGCTTAGCTCACCTAAGAAAGGGCCAGCGGGCCCCTGGACACAGGGGAAACTGGTTGTCAGCCCAGGCTGGGAACATGCTGTGTATTCCTTAAAAAAAGAGGGAGAGGAGCTGGCAGGAAGCTCAGCTCAGGCTTTGGAGGTGTGGGCAGCAGCCCTGTCCTCTCCTCGCCCCATTGCCTCTCTCCTTCACAGGCTTGGCTGTGAACAGAGCTTATCCCCACCAAACACCACACTGCCGGGGACCCCAAACCAGCCCTGGGAGTGGAAATCACTGGGGTTTGGCAGATGCCCTCTTGTTCACCGGGGCAAAGCCCTCGCCTCTCACAGAGGCACCAAAGGGAGATGCAGAGAGTATCGGATACAACCTAAACATGGGCTGATGTTCAGCGGGCAGGTCGAAGTGACACGGTCAAACCTTGCTCAGGGGCGACATTGGAAATCCCACTTTAAATGAGACCTGAAACCCATCTGGATCAGTTAGAGCAGCCAGATACCGCTGCTCTGGAGGCAGCGAGGACTCTCACAGCAGCGGGTGTGCCTGCTCATATTAAATCTCATCCCGGTCTTTAATAACAACAGATCAACCTAAACCCTGAAGAGTGAGATCGAAAATCCCTTCCCAAATGCCTGCTGTTATTACAACCGCAGTGAGCCGCGCTATTGCCACGCTCCACAAACTGTCTGCCTGTCTCCTGGCGTGCTTTGGGTGTCAGCTGTTCTGGGACAAGGTGCTCGGGATGTTTTCTTCAGTTGGAATTGGGCAAAGAGCTAGAACACGATGAACATTTTGTGCTAGGAGTTCAGAGGCTGTCCATCTAGGCTGGGTTAGCAAAATGCATCATTTCTGATTCCAGTTTGGTACCAGAACCCAGGAGTTTTATCTTAAACACCATGGCTTTAAAGCAAGCCGAACTAATAACCCTCACCCTGCAAGAGAGCAGATCAGGCTTTCAGTGGCACTTTGTTGCTCAAAATGCAGCTCTACAAAACTGGCCTGGAGATGCCCCACTCTCAGAGGTGCCTCTCCTGGGGGGATTGATTTTCCGGACGAACGCCCTGACTTTTAAAAGTTTTGCTTTCAGTGTGGAACAGGCCCTGTTTCAATATCCTGAAGATTTCCACTGAGTGGAATTGCCCTTTTACCATCCATCTTAAAATTCGGTATCTGTGATACACCTTTCACTTCACTACTCACGTTTCTGAAGCCCTGCCACACTCTCTTAGCTCATATTTTCCCGGTGTTGCAAATAAGTATTACTGAGCAGAAGCTGAGACTCATAAATTCGTACAATTCTAGGAAATGGATCTTTAAGAAACACACCTGCAGCCCAAACCCCTTCCTAGCGAGTACCTTTGTGTTTTATGAGCCCAGGCAGAATCTTGCTGCCATCTGCATCCTCTACACTTTCAGGACAGGGACTTGCACACCCTAAAGACCGGAGCAGCATCCTGCAGAGCTGCCCATCCCTGCGCTGCACTAAAGATGGTGGAAGCCCCGAGACGTGCTCCTGTGCAGGGTTGTGCTGGATGGAGGTCCTTCCATCGAGAGGACCGCAGCCGGCATCACTAGATGGTGCTCACGCGTTTTCCCGAGCTCCGGGAGCAGCGCCCGGGAAGCGGGAACTCGACGAGTCAGCGCCGCGGAGATGCTCGGGGCGCGGGGGGTGGGTCCCGGTGGTCCCCGGGCTCCGCTCCTCAGAGGCCGTAAGGTGTTGCCAATAATAACGGTGATGAGGAAGGTGCTTCCCTTCTCTCTCGTCTCCAGGGGGATGCCCTGGGCTCGGCAGGGTGCAGGATGCAGCACCTGGGGTGTTAATGGGAACCTGCTGCCTTCCAGGCTATAAGAGGGTGCGGGGAGCCCTGGTCCCTCTCTGCATCGGTTTGCACTGACTCCAACCCTAACAAGACACGCGTTTCTCAAGGCCAAGGGAGTAAAGCTGCCGTGTGGGTAAGGGTAACTGGCTTCAATTCCCAGTTGGTGCTCTCTGGGCTGGTGATGGGCTGGGAACACATGGGCATGTGCCTTTCCAGAGCCCTCACCTCTGGAGCACAGCCTTTTACTGGTCCTATCCTGCTATCACTGGTGGAATCAAACATTCAAATTGGAGCTGAGATTATGGGGACTTTCTCTCTTACGGGAGGATCACCAGCTTTTGGGAGCTTCTCTTCAAATGCCTGACTGATAAGGCACAGCCTGAGCTACAGGCTGGCTGATCTTCCCCCTCCTCACTGGGTGAATGGTCCTGGGGAAATGGTGGGGCACAAGGAGGAAGGAGCAAGGCTCACCCGCACAGCTGACTCAATGCTGATAAGCTGCCACAGCAAGACATGAAACAAATGTGTCTGGGAATGTCATGTTTCTGCTCTCCAGGAGCTCCTCACATTTTGTGGGGCAGTGGAGCTGCCCCTCATCCCTTGGAGGAAATCAGTGCTTGGGAAACAGGGCTGACTCAGCCAGAGGGTGAGTTGGTCAAGATATGGATATTTCAAGTCTCCAGAGAGGCCTGTCGGGAAGGGCAGGGACGGCAGAGCATCTGCAGCAGAAACAAAGCAAGACGTCTGCTTGCCGATTCTCAGCTTTTTCCTCCCGCTTGCTCCCACTTTTCTCTGTGAACAACCCTTCCAGAGCATCGTCAACTCAGACAGGGAAGTGATTTAATCGAGGTCAACCCATAGGTCTGTGTAAGAGCTCACAAGGGACCCCAGTTCTCTGCCCCATTTGTGATAAACCCCAGCTTTCCAGGCCACCACTCCAGATGATCCTCACGGCCGATGGCTTGCAGGGAGAACACCAGTGCCACCATCACTTCTGTTCACAGAAACGTGAAGGAAACCATGCAGAGAGACCAAGGCGAGCCTAGGTTCAAATGCCAGCAGTCACCCCAGCCTCACCAATGGCTCTCATGCAGGATGGAGGAACCCTCTGTGGGGAAAGAGGACCATCAGTTACCTCGGGCAGCTGACACCACTTGACTGCAGAAGGTTACCCCTGACTAGGTGAGCAGCTTTGGCTGTCTGATCAGACGCATGGGGGTAATTAACATCATGATTTGAGAAACTGATCATATCAGGCTGAGCAAATAAGCCCCTGACATTTTTAATCAAAAGCTCTTCTCCTCACAGTGTGCTCAAAGGCAGAGAGGACACAGGGAGGAGGGTAAGGGCTGAGGGGCTGCTTTCTCTGTGACCAGGACTACATGTCAGACCTGCTGCCACGTGCCAGCCCAACTGCATGGGGGTCCTCTGCCTCCTGTGGGGCTCACATAGCCATGAGTCACTGCAGCCATCCCTGCACCACATCCTTTGAGACAAACCCACACAGGAGCAAGAGAAGCTCAGGGCATTCTCTGAAGGAATTGCTTTTTCATGACTAAATGTCAATATACAGAAAGAATGAACCACGGCCACAAATTTACTTAAAAATCATCGGCAACTCCCCAGCCCAGAGGAAAATCTGATGCTGATGTCACAGCGTGGAGCAGATGTGGGGAGAGGGGTCGCTTGTGTTGGTGAGGGCTGCTCAGATGCATCTGCTTTCAAAGAGCTTCCTGTGGCAAGTTAATGACCTGGGTGTCCTCCAAAAGGACAGCTTCTTGGCTTTATTATTATAAATACTGATTTATTTATTAATAGCTCCTTGCAGCACACAGGAGAGGAGCAGCTGGGATGGCACTGACACTCAGACTGGTGGGGAAGCTTCAAATCAACTCTGGCTTTCTGCAGGCCACCTTCCCTGGGCAGGCTGGGGCACGGGCAGAGCAGGAGTGGCTGCCAGCCAGGCGCTCTGTGACAGGGTCACCAGCACCTTTCTGCAACTAATTCACAATCCACTCCAGCCTGTCATCAGGGACCCTTTTTCCTTCATCGTCCCTCTTCTCCTTGGGCTCGAGGGTGGTTAGAAAAGTGCCAGCAACACACAGGATAGAGCTATTGTAGGCATGGCTGGGTGCCAGCCACCCTTGTAATTTTGTTAATAGACTGAGGAGCAAATGAAGCCATTGTAGGTAATAATGACTCTGCACAGTCCCATCTTGGTCAGAAATGTTTCAGGCTGCATCATTAATAACTTTTCTTCTGCAGGATCTTATTTGCCCTTGGTTATACCAGCGCTGGGCTGGTGTTGGTAGTGTTTTCAATTCTTCAGCAAAGTTTGATTTTCCTTTTAAATGAACAGGTATTAACGGACCGTTTAAATTCAGTGTTTAATGGCCTGATCCAAGGTAAAGGAGCAAGCATATTGGGTGGGGATTGCTCCAAGTTATGGCACTCAGGTAAAGGTGTTAACACACCCCTTTGAGGTGTCCAGGCGTGGCAGAGAGCCCTGGGGCTCCCATAGAAACCTGCCCTGCATGAGCACTGGGCCCCTGGGATGCCCTGGCACTAAGAGACTGGAAAATCCCTACAACAGGCCAGAAATTCCATGCTTTGTCGAGGAATAGCTTTAGCAGAGGAGCTCTCCTGTGGTGTAAACCCTGCAAATGCAGATTCCTTGGTTGCACCTGAGAAAGCCATCAACTTACTTCGCTTCCTACAGCTCCCCTGTCACTCACGCTAGCTGGGATCGCCTTTGCCACCTTTCCCTGTCTCTCAGTCAGTGTTGGACAGCTGGTGCCAGGATAGGGATGGAAAGGGTTGTACATTGAGGATGGGAGGAACTGCCCCATGCACAGGGGATTCCGCTTCGGACATCACCAGTGGGCTACTGACCTTCCATATGTTGCAAAACCACTCCGTTATTTTACAAAAGACTTGAGTGTTGGAAATGTAAAGAAGCAAACAGTTCTTTATGACCTTCTAATCCTTTTTTTTTTTTTTCTCTTCCTGCTCTTGATAATGAGGGCCAGAGTGACGGACCACACTAGACACAGCCATTTCCTCACTGATGCTAATCGGGAAAGAACAATTCCTGGAGAAATGGCAGAAAAAAAAGAAGAGAAATTCTCTGTGAGCAAACCAGACCCTGCACCTCAGAGCAGCAAGTAAAGGAGCGGGAAGGGCAGAGAGCAGCAAGTGCTGACCATGGGATCATGCTGGCTCACAGCAAGCTGGGAGGGGAAGGACATGGGTCCAGGAGAATTTCTAGGGAAAATGTAAGGAGGCAGAAGGGATTACTCCCTGCTGGGGTTAGCCAGGATGAGCTAAACACCCGGGCTTTTGTGCTTTCGCCCAGCACCATGGCAGAGATGATCTGGAGAGGCTGCAGGAGAATTCGGGATGGTTTGGGGGAGCCCAGTGCCCATGGGATGGGAGCTCCTGGGCAGTGCATTCTCCGGTGCAGGGCCCCGTGCTCCCTGGGTACCGAGAGCTGCCTGACCTCACGCTCCGCGCCCGTGAAACTGGGGAGCGAGCGAAAAGGAGTCCGAGCAACATGAGCGAATGCAAATGTGTTTCCACTTAGCTGGTCCTCCGAGGCCAAATGATGTAACTCCCGCGAAGCCCTGCAATATGTTGGCAGGAGGAGCCTAGTGACAACTCCAACTGTAAGTTCCTGAGCTAATGAGCAGAAAAGTTGAATAAAAAAAATAAAAAAAGAGGACTTTTTCCTTGGCTTAACATAGAGATCCTCCCCGGGACTGTTTTCTGAGCAGAGAAACAGCACACACTGAAGGAAAAAATCCAGCCCCTAAAGTCCCTGGCTCCTCTCCTCTGGGTCCAATGAGACAAAGCCAAGGGGTCAACGCCCACTGGGACAAGTGTTTCAAACCAGTGGCACTGGGGGTTTTGCTCAGGCCACCAAGATGCTGAGGCAGATCCCTGCTCCAGAAGAAGCTCACTGCCATCCTGTTCTCCAGCCTGTATGGAGTTAACCACAACTATTATTACTAAGGGTGGGTTTTTCTGTCTATGTGTGTGTTACCAGCAAAGAATGTTTTACTACAGCTCTCCACACAGCCACCAGCCTCCAAATGGACCATGTTACAGTAGAGCTAAATATTGTGTCAGGGACCATGTGTTTCTTGTAAGATGGGCTCGAGCCACAACTGTGTAGGAAATTGTTTATCTCTCTCCCCCTCTCCCTCTTTCTGACTTTATCCTCCCACAGGCAGCGTGGACAGCCGGGCTGCTGGTGGTGGGAACTTTCCTGGGGATGCTGGCAGATTTTTTTTTTGCAGCTCATGCCTGTGGCAAGGAGCGAGCTCCGGCTGGGACAGCACTACAGAGTGACTATGGGCCACGGTGACTCCCTGTCTGCCAGGTGATGTGCCAGTCCTGCCATCCCGAGGGGGCATAGGTGGCTGTCTCATTGGGCTTGGGTGTTATGAGGCCCTGCCCCAGCACAGGGGCCAGCACCAGTGCTGCAGGCTGGCTCAGCACCGCAGATGCCTGGGGAACATCTGCGAGAGGGTTTGGATGGAGCGAGCCCAAGAATGATGCTGATGTACGTGTGAGCACCTTCATGAGGTATTGCCAATGGTAGGGAAAGTCCTTTTGCCTTCACTGCGAGGGAATCAGGAGGTCTGGGACTTGTTTCTCCCCTGCACTGCTCTGCAAGAGAGATGTCGGGGAAATCTGAGCCCCTCGTGCCTTCCTCTCCTTATCTGTCCATCTCGACGCCATCCCCAAAATGGAAAAAGGCACTTTTCCTTTTTTACTGTCTCTGCTCTCTCCCGGCCACCGATCTGCACAATAACATAATTGTATATAAACATCTGATTTCTTTTACTTTGCCTCAGTAATAGCTTGTAGCAACCCTTTCCAACATCTATTAATACTGTGCTGTGTATTAGATCCAGACTCCAGATCCCCAAATGCGACTGTCTTCAGAGTAAAGTGGGGAATGGCTGAACGCAGATCAAACGTTTGCCCTCTGGTCAGTTTTAAATATAGTATAAACCCCATCTCTATATAAATTTAGCAAGGGCCTTTGCTTCTAAACACCTTGGATGTTTCTCTCTCTGAGATATTTGAGATGAGGCCCACCTGGACTGGACCAATGATCTCTGAATGTCAGCATCCTGCGTTTCAGCACAGGTCAGCTGAGCAGAACAGCTCTCTTCCCACTGCCTTTTATGTAGAGCAGAGCTAGAGCAGCTCAAGATCTCTGCTTTATAGGGGGGAAAAACGTGAGCACAAAGAGATGGATTCACTCATCCAAAATCACCCAGTAGCCAGGTGGGAGGTAGAAACCATTGGAGCTTGATGGTGGGTTTCTGATGGGAATAATGCTGAGATGTCATTTCTTTGCTTTACATTTGCTCCTTGTGACAGGCAGGGAGATTTCTTTGGACCAGGCAGGTTTTTACTCGTAGAGGAATGGAGATATTTCCAGAAGGACTCTTTTTATTTTGAATCTCTTTGACTTCAGACAGATTTGGGGGGCTTTTCATTGAACGTGTCTTGCCCAGTCTCCTACCTACCCACCAGGCAAAAGCAGAAAGTGGCAAAAAATACAGCTGAAAATAAAAGCCATGTCTAATTCCTGTTCCTTCCCATGGTAAGATTGGATGCATTTTGAGCAATTCTATAAACTCTGGCTCGTGCTTTGGCCTAGCTGCAAGGCCTGGCAGAGCACCAGTCAAGAACAGCACCATGCTTGACTGAAGTCAGAGCTAGGGAAAGGGGCAGCACTTCCCATTGGGAAATTATCTTCCTATGCCCAAAAAAGAAAAATCCACCCAGGTTATAATAACAAAAAGGCATGTTAGCCCTGATTGCATCTCTGGGAATGAGAAAAACAGCCTGGGTTAAATCTTCCAGCTGCTTATAATCCTTGGGAGCTGCCCCCTGCCCTTCCTTGTTAGGACACCATCAGGGTATAGTTCCAAATTTTAAAAAGATCATGTTTTTTTTGCAAAAACAAACCATAAACCTGCATCCTCAGCTCTGGTTTTCTTCCATTGCTCCGTGGCATGCACACACCACTGCCAGTGGCTGTCTGTGCAAGAGCTGCTATGGGATGGTGGTGACTGCTTTGTCCATCACATTGCTCCTGCAGAGTGATCCAACAGAAGATGCTTAATGAGAAAAGGATACCGAAGAATTTGGCTTGGAGAGAAAAACTCTGTGTGAAGATCTGCTGGGGCTTTCTGGTAGGTTGCTAAACCTAGGGCTGCTAAAAGAGACCAGGTTATTTTTCCTCTTCACCAGAAATATCAGTTTAGGGATTTCCCTGGTTCTGCTTTGCTTCTTGTTCCTGGCCACAGGTATAAATTGGGCTGGGTGAAGGAAAGTGGCTGTACAATTTTCTGCTTCTGATGTCCGAGATCAGTAAAAAGCCTGAATTGCACCATGGACAGGACAAGCCTTTCAGATGACAACCTGCTCTACCTGCGCCCCACATTTATTTAGCTGCAGCTGAGAATCTTTCTTTTGATCCACTTCTGCTATTAAACAGCTTCAGGTAGAGCCACAAAGCTCATTTCTAGGAAAGGAAGCCGAGCAACCTAAATCTTGGCGCTGTGGGGAGCCGATCTTCAAACTGCATCTTCTCACCAGCTTCAAAAGCAAAGCAGCTCATTTTCACACACTACACAGCACTTCAGCAATGATTAAAGTACCTTAAACGTGCACCTTTTTCATCATAGACCCAGCCGCTGACAGGGTGCCAAGTACAACAAACCCAATCAAAAGCATCATCCCTGCGATGGGTCTAATTGTTATTGTCTTGTTTCCCCGAACGAGAAGAGCTGTAACAAAAATAGAGCCCGGCGAAACATGCACATCCTCGTACAGAAATAACCCCCTAAAAGCAAACTGAAAAGCCACAGAGGAGCCAGACTACGAACTACAGACACAAAGTGCCGAGCGAAGGAGATAACTGGCTGGTGAGCGCTGGGAAATAATACTCTGAAATCCTTCTGAGCCCATTCATCGCCCCGGCTTCAGTGATCATCTCGGCAATAAATTCCCTTATCATCCTATTGGAATTTGACATTAATGACCTGCCTGTTATTTCAGAGGGAGATGGACTGTAACCAGCGGGTAATTGGGAGGAAAAATTGCCGGTTATAGCAAAGATCTGATACCATCGGAGTAGTTACACCATGAGAGAGGGAGATTAGGGAGCTCTGTTTACGACAAGGGGCTTATTCATCCTGAATAAATGCGTGAGCTGCCCAGAGCCTTCCTCTTACACCCTCATTCCCCTTCAGAGGCATCTCAGCATCAGCACTAATGCAGTTTTTTCCCAGTGACTCTGGTATGAAGAACAGCAAGGACGCGGCGCAGCAGAAGCTGTTGTCAGTGCACAGATGGTTGTAAAAATGATGAAAAACTCCTCCTCAAGCTCTCATTAGTTTATGCATTTAGTTCTGAGTTCGCTCAGGAAAGGCAACCATAGCTTCTTCATCATTCACATTACTCAGAATGCTTCTGCCAACACCTCTGCTCAGCAAAATTTTTGTAAGCATCCTCCCAGACGGTGACTGGTGTAGGTTTTGTTTCTGTTTCTCTGCCGTAGCGACACGATAGGTTCATTAACATTTTTCTTTGCACCTGCAGGGCAACTTCCAGTGTGCTGTACCTAAATTACAGAGCCCATGTTTGCAGGGCAGCCTGCAGCCTTAACCAAAAATAGGACAACTGACTTCTCCCGAGTGTTTTGGGGGAGAGCAAGAAGCAAAGCCAGAGGCAAAATCCTGGCTCTGTTGCAATGAATGATGGCTTTGCCCTGCCTTGATGGGTCTATACTTTTCTCAACGGTTTCCTGCTCCTACCTTCCACTTCCCAGTGAACAGGATCAGCCACAGAGCCAGAAGGTTAGAGTTTCTTTGGTGGACGCACTTGCTTTTTAAATCAGCTCCCTGGATTAGTCACAAAACCAAAGCTGCAAGGCACAGGCACGGGAGGACTGAGTTCACTCCTGCAATACCAGCACACATTCATAATACAACGTCTGCACTCTTTGCCCAGCTCTGACTGGAACTTCCCTTCGTGTCCTGCACCTTTCTGGGAAGAAAGAACTGGTGACGGTGGTGGTGAAATTGCTTCACTGGAGTGGAAAGGGGTTTCACAACCACTTTCCCTGGAGCCAGGGCTGCTTTTAACCCTATGTATTCCCCACCTCTCTGGACCACCCAATGGGCTCGCCATCACTGTAAGCAGTGATGGAGGAAAAGAAATGCTCCTTTTCCATGCAAATTCTTCCTGGAGAGCCCATGGGTAGTGGGGATGACCCCAAAGCCTCCCTCAGAAGGAGACTGGCTTTCTTTGCAGGGAGCCTGGCATTGAACCATCCCCTCGATGACTTTAGCAGCAGCTGGGAGTTGATTCCCATGTCTCTGGTGCTGGTGAGAGGGGAGGTAATGGCCATGCCTCTCTTGGAGACAACTGAACTAGAAACCTGGAGGTTGGATTTCTTCCCTACAGCCATGTAAAAAAGCTGTTAACTGTCATGGAGGGAATTGAGCCTGTGAATCCCAACTCACTGTGCTGCTTTTCAGGGGAGGCTCTTCGTGCGAAAGCAAAAAAAAACATCAGCAGAATGAATTAAATGCTGTTGTAGTGGCCCCATTCCCACGTGCTCCTTGTGTTCTCCCACTTGACTCGCCAATAAGGAAGCCAAGGTATTTTGTAGAGGCTGTTTTGAAAGCACTCTAATCAATTTAATTCATAGCCAGAGCTCTTCCAGCCCACTTGCTGGACATTGCCCCAGGAACCTGTTTAATCCCTGATTGCCCTGGGTTGATAGAGATAGTGTCCCCCAGCCCATTGCCTCTTGGCTGTGGCGTCGTGCCTGGGGAATTGGTGTTCACGGATGGTCTTTGAGGCCATGAGCAAGAATGAAAACATTGGCGATAGCATGGAACAAGCTTCATTTTCTTCTTGCCTTGGCAAAAGGCATGTTGCTTGCTGCAGACAAACTGGAGATGAACACACCGCGAGAGTCCAGTGAGTTCATAAATTAAATCCCTGAACAATCGCAACACAATATTCCTGCAAGAAAGGTTTTCTTATCTTGATTCCTTTGGCCGCCCCCCCCCCCCCCCCCCCCCCACCCCACCCCCCTGCTCATCCC
>WTSP01019665.1:0-12919 GCA_025331215.1 Actenoides lindsayi
GTAGAGGGGGGGCAGAGGGGAGGGGGGAGGACAGGGAGGCGGAGCGGAGGGGAGGGGCGGACGGGGGGGAGGGGAGGGGGGGGGAGAGGAGAGGGGAGGAGAGGAGAGGAGAGGAGAGGAGAGGTCCTGCCCATCACCACTGGGGACTGTACCTGAGCCCAGCCCTCCTGGAAAGCCCTGGACACCCAGCCAAGGAGGGGAGCAGGGACTTAAGGACAGGGTGTTGCACCGACCTGCTTTGAATACAGTGCAAATCAGGAAAGTATCAGTGCTAAACTCAGAGCAGGAGCGAAGTGGCAGCAGAGAGAGCTTCAGCTGGTGTCCATACCAAACAGGACTGTGAAACTTTCTTCATCTGCACAGCAGAGAGGGACAGAGAGGTAGGGGAAAGCCAGATGCAAATTCACCAGAGACATAAGCCCAGTCCATGTGGACCACAGGTACCAGGGAGGGCTTCAGGATGCAGCCTCAACATCACAGCACTGCCGTGATGAGCTATGACGGGTGAGATCAGGTCACACATGGCCAAGAACTCACTGGTGGGGACGCAAATCACTCCTGCCCACCAGGAGAGCCCCCACCCATGCACTGCAGCATCCCCATGGTTGTGTGAGCTGGGCACCAAACCATGGCTGCAGGGACCTGGGCTCAGTGCTCAGAGCCAAACAAGTGTGAAACAGACACAGAAGATGATCATTTGATATTATACCCAGAAATAATCAATAAATCAATCCATTCACTTCAATGTACCCTTGAGAGTATGTCCATTGGTTAAAACAAAAACATTGGCAGGAAGGAATAACTGTGTGATAGGGGGTCCCAGTCCACACTGAGGAGCCAGTGTAGGTAGAATTGCCGTAAACTGCACTTTCCCTGGGTGTAGGCACCTGCAGGGGTGAATATTGTACACCAGCAAACACCCATCATTGAAGAGATGCTATGGAGGCAGCTGACATGTTCCCAGCAGAGATGGGCATTGGGCACTGCTCCAGCGTGAGCAGAGCCCCTGGCAGGGCTGGGTTAGGCTGTAGCTTGGTGCTGGGCTCCAAGTCCCCAAGGCTGGGACCTGCCTCCAAAGAGCTAAAAGCAATGTGGGAAATGCCCGTCGGGACCACAGGACAGGCAGGCAGGAGTAAAACCACACACTGAGCAGCTCTGCCTGTCCTTCGCCTGGGGGTACCCACAGCTCAGTGCTTTTGGGGATGCTGCCGGAGGCACCCGGAGCCTGACAGACACCAACGGTCGACTCGGGAAGAGCAAAGGTGAAAGTGTGTTGAGACATTTTCACAGAGTCACTTTGAGGGTGTCAAGCTGCTGGTGGCTCTGCCTGAAAGGTCCCCTTCTCTGCTCCCCTCTTCACCTCCATCCTAGCCCCAGGGAAGGAAACTCCTGCTGGAGCTCGGGTGCTGAGCTTTAGCCAGGGCCAAGCATTTCAGAACCACAAAACCCAGCCTCCTTGAGCTGAGAAAAGAAACCATCCCTTGGTGATTGTTGGTTTTGCTTTAAAATACAAAAGCAAAGTGGAAAATATGCCCCCCTGGTCCCTGCTGCCGACGGCTGTGAATGCAGGAGGTGCAATGACCAGTCACCAAAACCTGGTGCGTTTGCAGGGCTGGAAGTGGCCACATCCAGTGCCATCACCCATGCTAGACACAACCCTTGGCCTCACCTCTGGCTGTGATCACACAGCGACAGACACCCAGCACAGCTGGCTGCAAGGTGACACGTGGAAGCTGCCCGGCACAAAAGCGGCTCTTTCTCCATAAATCACCCCAAAAGGGAGGGTCCACCCAACAGCAGCAGCACAGACCCGGTTGTGCAGGACCCGGGGATGCACCCGGGTGCCCTCTCACCACAGGACGGGCACGGGCAGAGCTGGCAGCACCTCAGCATCTGCAACTGTCTCCAATAATACCAGCCGGCGGCTCCAAAATGTTGGGGAAAAAATAAATATAGCTCAAAGGAGACTAAGAGATCGAAGGGAAATGGCCATTAGCAACCCTCCATCTGCAGTAAAGCACCAGCCATGTCCGGCTCTCCGGATCTAATGGGTTTTTAATATTCTCGTGGCACACGCTGTGGTATATATGGTAAGAGACACTTGGAGGTCTTGCATGAGCACCATTACTCGGGGGGCTGCTCGTAGAGTTCAGGCTCTTCTTTTCTCTGCCAGCTGCCTTGTAGATGTTTCAATTATTCTGTCAAGCTGCATATTCCAAATTAAGGCCAGGGAAGTGCCTCTGTCTTATACAGAAAGAAAAAGAAAGAAAGGGGAAAAAAATTATATATATATCCCTAAAAGGAAAAGAAATGAACTCAGAAATTAATAAGGCTGATTGACAATGCTGCTTTGGAAACTCTGGTACCATATGGCATCCTTGAATGGCTGCAGTGCTGTTAGGATGGAGCTGACCAGCTGGAGAGTTACTGTGGGTTGTTTGTAATTGTAATAATGGATATCAGATGGCTGGTGTGGAGCAGTTTATAAATGAGAACAGACAATGAGCCGCACTGTTTGTCAGGAAATCATTGCTGATATGGGCTTTGCGCTCCCCACCGCTCCCCGGTGGAGCTGGCGGCTCCCAGGGCACCCCGTGCTGCCGGTTGGTCCAGCTCTGCCCGGCAAAGGCATGATCCCGGGGCAGGTTCCTCATCGGTGAGCGGGCTGGGTGGTCCAGCCATGAGCAAAGCTGCCAAACCCCCCCCCCCTTCGCCCTCCTGGTGCTTTGGGCAGAGCCCCACTCGGAGATGCCAGCGAGGCTGATGTCCTCGTGCGAAAACCAACGGGCCTCTCTAAGGGAGCCAAAGCAAACACGGATCCGGCCGGGTAGCCGCCAAAGCCTCGGGAGCCATCCAGGCCCACCGGGCTGATGGGGGCTCGGATGCTGACACTTCCAGATTGGTTTTTGTGCTGAACAGCCGGAAAAATCATGACATTTCAGAATTTGCCATTTAATGGATTTTTTTTTTTCCTCTAAAGTCGGTAACAGTGAAACTCATTATTTCAATTTCTGTTGATCTCCAGCTCTGTGGCTTATCACATAAAATGAAGCCTGAGTTCAGAACAAAAATGTCACATGCTTTTTCCCTCGTCTTTTCCAAAATGAAATTCCATCCAAATTAACACAGGACATTGCCCAGCTGAAATGTCCCCTCTGCTCTGTGCCACATCACCTGGTAGCCGAGACCAGCGAGCCCCAGCCCGGGGAGACTGGGGCAGGAGATGGCTGGGACAGAAGGCTGCATTCATGGTTTAGATGTTACGCCTGTTTTTAATTCCCTACCATTCCTGGTTATTCTTTTTTATTCCCCAAAACTTATTTAAAAAAAAAAAAGCCGTAACCCAATTGAATGAAGCACCCTCCCCTCGACACCCGGAGCTTCTTTGCTGGGGGGACCCACCAACAGCGGGGCAGGCAGAGCTGGGCGATGTGCAGGGCAGGAGGAGCACACCCACATGTTGTTTTACACTCACACACCCCCGTGAAGTCAAACACAGCTGGCTGCTCCAGCAGGTCTTATTTTGGGCTCGGCAGCTCCAGCGTAGGGACGGAAGGAGTCCGGCACTGCTGGTTTTTCTCCCTGCTTGGCTTCAGGCTGATGGCATCTCTGGTGTCAGGGCTGGGTAGTGGTGGGTGCCCCAGGACTGGCCCCCGGCAGCGGGGAGAGTGTTCTAGGAAAGCAATCTCCATGAGAGGGTGGCCAGGGCTGGAGCTGGGGCCACGGCACGTGCCAAGCACCACACAGAGCATCCACCATCCAACGTGCACCTCTGCAGGGCACCTTCCCAGCCTTGACACGCTCCTGCCTCTCCCGCTTGCTGCACAGAGCGATCGCAGGCACTGCGGGGGTACCTGGGAACCCAGGGTGCCAGTTGCTCTGTGTGATCCCACCAGCTGCACCCGGGGTGCACAGGGAGGTGTGGACAGAGGTGCTGGTGGTGCAAGGGCATGGCCTGTGGGAGCGGTACCCAACTCGGCACCCTCGGCAATCCCCCTCCCTCTGCTACCTCATCTCCAGCCCTCGCTACCCGTAACAGAACTGCTGCTCTCTGCTTTTGTTCAGATAAGAAATTAAATATTTTAAATACATATTTACGGCAGAATATTATACACAATAGATATTTTTATGACTTTAGATGTTTATATGTGTGTTTCATACATATTCTTACGTAAATATTTATTTTATGTTATTCTTCTGTATTATAGAAACATTTCTCAGAAACCCCAGAGTGTACAAATCCTCAGAAAAAACCCTTTGCCAAGCTGGAAACAGGCAGGGCAAAGCGATTCAAATCTGTGTTCAAAATCAGCTGGCAGGAAAACTTCCTCGAAACCGTGACCCCAAACCGAGCTCTGTGACTATTTCTCTGAAGAAAGACCCAACTCCTGCTCCCAGCTCTGAAAATGTGCCTGTTCTTACTGGCACATGGCTCTTCCTCACAACTCCCCTGTTTCTTTTTCTCCAGTTCGGAGAGGATTATTTGAGGCCGCGTGTTCGGAGCCTCAGTCTCTAGGCTTTCATACAAAACCCAAGTAACTCGTTAATGTCAGAGATTCAGGGTTTGTCTTATCAACCACTATCTAGGGAAAATTGCCATCCGGTTACCACGCACCGATTGGTTTTAATTAGTAAGGGGATGCTGAAGTGCAGGGCAGACATGAGACACAAGTGGTTTTTGAACACCCCCCTCCAGAGCTGGACCTGGCCCAGGAAGCGGGAGGGCTGACGGCATCACCCGGACCCAGCCACCACCTCCCGATCCCCGCAGACCTCGGGGTGACCCGATCGCATCCTCCTGGCTTTAGCCTGAACTTGTCACTCGATAGGAAAACTCCTCTGCTTTCTCCAGCTCAACTTTGGCTGACCTCATCAGCAAACGACTCACTGAAGGAAGCGAAGTCAGAAAATAGCCCAACGGTCCTTCCTTGCAAGGCGATGGCTGTCAAAGCTCGGCTGTCGTGTCACCCAGCCCGGGTCCCCTGCAATGAGCTGCAGGTTCCCAGTTCAGCTTTGCCATCGTCGCAGATGCTTATCGCTCGCTAGCGTGTTTTACATCACCGGAACTGCAAGCCATACGTTGGCAGTGGTTTAAACGCAAAGAGGTTTAGATTTCAAAAGAAAGAGATATTCAGCGTGAATCCTTACTCAAATATTACTATTTTTTTCCAGCACAGGCACTCTGGAAACTCTGAGCACCCCAGGCTGGGTGCAGCCCTTCACTAGCACCCGAGCATCCTATAGCAAGTGAGGTTTGGTGCGTTCAGGTTGGGTAGCCACCACTTCTGGGGGGTTATCTGTTTAACGGGTCCCCGTCACCCCCCATTGCCCACAGATGGGCCCCACTCGCAGCCGTGCCGGTGTCGTTGTCGGTTTTTATTTTACAAGGGTAATAGAGGCTACCCACATCCTCCCGGCCCCCGCCCGCCCCGGCTCCCACCCACGTGCTGCCGGCATTAATGGGTTTACTTTGCCGTACCTGGCAGGTAACAGCCCCAGAAAGCGGGTGTCCCTTTGTCATCCCAACCGGCAGCTGCGCAGCGGGCGAGGAGCAGGTGGCAGCCCCACGTCCCCTCGCGCTGGGTGCGACGCTCACGGGGATCAGCGTGTCCGGGAGGGTCGGATTTGAGATCCCTGGCTCTGCTCCGAGCCCTGATGCATCCCCAACCCCACCGGCTTCCTGTGGCCCTACTCTCTCCTTTCAAGGGAGGTTGAAAAATGCACCGAGAATCTGCTGGGGGGAGTTGAAAATCCAAGGTAGGAGCCAGTTGAGTGCTGGGATGGGCACGTGGTAGCTGTGAGCACGAGCCTTGCAGAGCCAGGCCAGTCCAAAGCCCTCGGGGAGCTGCTGAGCAGGATGAGTACACCCACAGCCAGACATGGGGTGCAGGAGGGGATGAGCACCACAGCCAACTGGGAAGAGCCATCCCTAGCTGGGAGAAAGAGGATGAAAGCACAGTGCCAGGGATGAAGCCGAGGAGGTGCATTAGGATCAGAGGGGTGAAATAAAGTTGACTGGTGGGTGATGCAGAAGTGGTGATCTGCAAGAAGCACCTAAAACTCCTTTTGCTTCAGACACCTGCAAAAAACATCCTACTAAAACTGAAATCAGGCTCCTCACCCTGTCTCCACTCAGCCCCTGTTTAACTGAGATCCCAAACACCCTTAGGGGGGGCAACTGACTTTTGCTTTGTATCTGTGTCAGGCACACGTGTCTCCTTGATGGAAAATTACAAAAATCTTTATAAAAAACCCACCTCAGCAAACCCCAGAGCAGTGCTGGGTGCTCACAGGAGGATAAGGATGACCACGAGATCTCTTCATGGAGGAACAGCAGAAGACAGAGGCACTCCAGGGGTGTTCAGAGAGCCTCATCCCCGAGCCTGGCTGTGCTCCGATGGGGGTTTTTGTCATGATATGCAAAATGACCACCCTTTAGAGAAATTATGGGATTTACCCCACAGGTAAATGGCTGGAAATGGAGCACAACGGCTGGGCTGGAGGGGATGCTGCTGCCCAAGCAGCACTTCCCACCACAGGACAGCCCTTCTGCCTCCCCAGAGCCCCTCTGGACAAGCGTCTGCTCTGAGCATCCCCAAACCCTTCGTCCTCCAGCCCATCTGCCGTTCAAATCCCCGCTCCCCGGCTGTGACATCGGGGCAGCTCCTGCTCCTCATTAGAGGTCAGAGCCCCTGAGCAAAGATTAAGCTGGTGCTTGTGTGAATTTATCTGCTTGAAAAGAGAGGGACTGTCTCTGACCTCGCAGCCTGGAGACTGGTGGGGAGTTTACTGTCCCCTGAGCTGTCAAGCCAATTCCCCGCAGTACCAAGCTGTTGTTTTTGGCATCTTCTAGGCAGAAAGACTATGAAACACCCCAAATATCTGTTTGTTTTAAAAGGTAAATATTAATTTCAGGATGCTGTTTACATAACCAGGCTCTTCGGGCTTGAAGTCATTACCTTTTGCCAGTTGTCACATGGCATTAGTGTGTATCTAACATTTATTTAACTCTACTTGGTCCTGCTTGTGCCAGATGGCAGGCAGCCTGCATGGCCAGGCACAGGCTTAGCTGAATGCTGCTCTGAAGTGAGAAAAGAGGGTGGTTTGAGACTAAAAATGTAAAAGTTTGAGCAGTTTTGCGGCTGCGGGTCCCCAAATGACATGGATGCGTGCTGTGGGTCTGGCATCCCCCAGGCTGGGTGGTGTCCCTGCCCCCAGAACATGGCAGCAGCCAAGAGCATGACAGCCTGGGAAGCATCATCCTCTGAGAGGTCCAAACCAGTGCAGGGGCTGGGCTTTCCTCAGCTCTTGCCATGAGTTGGAACTAGGGCAGGGCCTGACCACTTACCTTCGACTCATTGGCTTTGCATCACCTTGGCCTGATCCTGCCTGGCGCTGAGCTCGCTCCTTGCATATGGGGAGGAGGTCTGCAGACCTTGGCAGAGAGCTGGCCTTGGGAAACGCAGAGCTGCAGCGGTGTGTTGGTGCCTGGCCAGCCAGTGACCCGGAGGAGCAGATGACACGGGAGAGGACCTGCTTGCTGTCTCCTGAGATCCTCAGTGTTGGGTTTCTTCATCTCAGTGAAGAGCTGAGAGATCCCACCAAGTGATGCACATCCCAGATACACAGCCCCGAGTACTGAATGCTCCCATGTCTCTTTCCTGCCTCTGAAGTCATTTAGTCTCCCAGCACAGGCCATTTTTGGGGTAATGTAGCATCACTGGTGTCACTGCTTTCTGAAATCATGAAGAAATGCAGCCAGATGGCCTTTGGAAAACAAATATGATATTCAAGACAGTATCACCATCTTTATAGCTGCAGCAGGCACCCATCAGCTTGAATATACAAACGAGGAAGACCTGAGATGGTTTCAGAGACAGGATTACAGTTTCTAAGCTGGGCCGGACACTCTCAGGTTCAAACATTGATGTTTGAAGAAAGGAACTTGCACGATAAATAACGTCTCCAGATTTTATCACAGAATTATTACCTGTTTGGGCTCGATAGCCACAGTGTGCTCTGCCTCCCCCCTGGTGAACAAGTCTCATCCCACCCCTCCTCTCCTCCAGCAGTTGTTGCTTGATGAGCTCCCAGCCTGCCCCCCCCAGGCACACTTGCCTCTCTGGGGAATGCCCACCCGCCTCCCGGCACTCGCATCGTGCCAGGAGAAACCCTGACTGGACACCAGGACTGACCTTGGGAAATGCCACCGAGCTCCAGACCTCCCCTTCTGGCACCATCTGCTCTGCTTTCCTTTCCTTCAGTTCTCGCCCGTGTTAGTGATGCTCGGACTGAACTGCCCATTTTGCCTTGTTTTGAAAACCAGCTCCCAGCAAAGGACACAGGCAGGTTACTCTGACATGATCTGCCCTGGGAGATAAACCCTTTATCTCATTTCCCACTCATTTTAATGTCAGTAATTGGTTTCTTTAGCACTTTTAGAGATACACATGCCTGTGAGATGAGAGATTTCCTAATAACGTCCCCTCTTGCTCTTGTGTTTGCTGTTCTTTGATCAGACCTGTTAATCGTTGTCACCCTCCCCTGCAGAGGAAATGGGAGGGCTGAGCTGGTGTTGGGACCTGGGAGGGGACAGCAAAGGGGTGAAGAAGAGGTAGGACAAAGGTGAAGGAGCTGAGCTATTGGAAAAAAGAACAGGCCATATGTCTTTGCCCAAAGAGACCTTGTTCCAGCCCAGGACCATGGTCATCAGCTGAGACCTCCCCCAGCCTAAGAGATCTTCAGCTCAGCATCCTGCTCCCTCCTTTTAATGTGGATCTGCAGAGAGCAGAACAACCTTCAGCTGCTCTCAGCCACCTCACCAGCTCCAGGGACAGAGTCCAGCAGAGATACCTAAGCACCTCAGACCTGGTGACCCCCCTCACTCCATACCCCGCCATACAGGACCTCCCTAGAGGTTGGGGACACAAACACACACCTTGGAAGAACAGGAGCAAGGTTGCAAAGTCCTGCTCCCAGAGACCAAGCTTCCCACCTGCAGCCACCTTTGCCATGTTGGTGGGAAGGTTTTATTTGGAGAGGAACTCAAGGCCATGCAATGAAGGAGGTTTCCTTTGGTAGGACCTTTGCAGGAGCTGGAGCAGAAGCTGGAAGGAGTGAATCAAAGAGGATCAAACCTGGAAAGATGCTTTACATCAGTGCTGGGGTGAGGATGTGGCAGGACAGCAAACAGAAACCTGAACCCCCCTGTCTCCAGAGCACAGCTCACGCAGCATGACACGAGCTGTGGTGCAGGATGGCAGCGAGCAGCAGAGCCGACGTCAAGCAGGCAGGATGGCATGGCAGGAGCTGCTCCCCCAGGCACCGAAGAGAGAAGCACACCGTGGTAAAACATTGGCCGTGACCTCACCGTTTGTATGCTATCCAATTAAGTAGGTCAAAGATGGGAGTACTTCTTGACTCGTGGAGTGCATGTGTGGATATTTTAAGGGGGTTTGTGTTTTACTGGCTGTAGATACATAACGTGTCTAGTGGCTGTGTATTTATACTCCTAAAAATGCTATTTGCAAAACTGTGGATGCTCAGTTGTGCGTGCTATATGGAGATACACATTGAGACACATACATCGACCTCTCTAGGATGTGTGTGCCCACACACTGCACTGGGCAGAGAAGTCTTCTTTTCCTTCTTCCAGACGCATCATGTTTAAATGATTAAAAGAAAAGAGTTCCAAATAAAGTCCGTGTGCCCACAGAGCTTCTTCTCTAACACACAAGCCTATTTCAAGGACATAGAGAAACATCAGCTGAGCGAGCAGGTGTTGCTCAGCTGGATGCAGAACAGCCATCCATGCTCAGAAAGGCTGGGTGGGTTGTTTTCTCTTAGAGCAAATAAACAGTGCCATGTGTACCACTGTACTGACCGAGCAAAAAATGCAACCGACCCCTTCGTTTGATGGTTGTTGTTGTTTCCCAACCTCTACCCCAGCTCCAGAGAGCATGAGACAAGCTCAGCTCACTGTATGGCTTCAAATCTGGGGGGCTGGAAGTGGGGAAGGGGTGCTCCCCATAGGGCAGGCTGTGGTAGTATGTGTCTCAGGGTGACATGATCCCCCTGATCGCCGATCATCAGGATCCAGAGCTCATCCTCCCTACAGGACCATGCCCATGCCCCAGGTCTTGTCTACAACCCTGGCACCACTCACCTCAGATCTCCTCAGAAAGAGCACGGAGAGCCTGTTCCTTGCTCACACCTCTCCATCTCTGGAGAAGACACTTGCTGGAGGAGCAGCAGGCTGGGCACATGTAAAACATGAGCTTGCTTCTGTGGGGAAGTCACATATAGCTATGGAAACACCCCCAAAGCTGCTGCCCTGAGCTCCTACATCTTTCATCAGCACTGAGGTCTGCGAGATCAAGCCCTGTACATACCCTACCCTTGTGTTCTGCGGGTATTATCAGTGTTATGTAGCACAATCCTTTCCTCTTTGGTGTTTCCCTCTGCAGCTCTCTCATCTTTAGAAACAAAGCACCAGTGCAGACCCTGGAATGGAGCTGCTCTGTGCCCACCACAGCTTTACCTTGGGTAACACCAAAGCTGTTCAACAGAAAAGAAGATGAAAATACGTTAGCTCCTCCTTCAAAGGCTTCCCACAGCACATCTCAGTGCTCTGCTCTATGGTCCCAGCCCTCTTCACCTCCTCCCCATTCCGAGCAGTGGCACTTCACACCAGGACATGTGTCCCCAAGGTCGTGATGCCCAGGAGAGATGGGAGACAGAGCAGGGCAGCAATAGTCCCTCACTACCAGCACAGCAGCTTCCACCTCCTCTGTGCTCATGCACATGGAGGGCTCCAGCGTGGGTGACCCTTGGGGAGATGCCAGGCTGTGGCTGCTTCCATCATACTGGTGAAGCTTCTGATGGAACCCATCCTGCTGCTCTCCCAGGGGCTTCACAGGCTTTGGAGACCAGCTAAATTAAAACAAAGGCCTTATCAGCACCCCACACAACAGCCCTTTCTGCTTCACCAGTGTAAATTTGGCTACAGTGAGGCTGTAGGTGACACTGACATGAAGTGGTGGTAAACATAGTCCAGAGCCAAGCTGCAGCCAGCGCAGCAGGAGATAAGAGCCATGCAGGAGATGCAGGCTCTGGCAGACAGGCTGGTCCAGGGAACTGCTGGTGCCTCAGAAAGGAGGCAAAGCCACAAAGTTAAAATGAGGACAATGGGACTAGATGGATGGTTCTCACATTTTAGCACAAACTTGGATCTGCTCCAGCATGGACATCTGGGTGCAAGAGATGCCCATTCCTGGCCAGCAAACTCAAAGCAAGCCTGTGGCTTCCTGAGCACCTAGAGCTAACCACTGTCAAGCTGTGGTGCACCACAGCTCACCCACAGCTGGGCTTCCAGCAGGCTGCTGGCCAGCAACCACCTGCCCAGAAGTGGGGTAGGTCAAATACAGTTTGTTTGGAGCATGGTCTTACTGGGAAACATCATCCCTGACCCACATGCCCTTTTCCCCAGGAGCTGAGCAGGGCTCACAGCTCTTCCTGCCTTGATTACACGGGCAGTGGCATGAGGGGATGGATGGTGCCTCAGGGCAGCCAGTTTGGATCTCCTGCTCCATCACAAGAACTCTCCTTCACTGGTAGTGATGACCTCTGGCAAGGTTGAGTGATGGTAGGGCATCGAGATCCACATCAGCACCAGCATGGCTTGCTAACTGGTGGTGAGGACATCTACCTAGGACAGGAGACTGTGTCCTGGTCCTGCTTCTAGTAGCACATATAGATTTTATTGCTGGGAACAGAAACCCTGGATACAAACCCGTCTGCAGACACATGATCTTCCTCTAAAGCTACTTTCAAGTCTTTTGGGAAGTCCTTGACCCAGCTGGCCTGCTTGCAGGTGCCCTGGAGAACACCTATGATGGGAAATCCCACCAGGATGGGAGCAAGGCTGTGCTGTTTTCAGATGCCAATCAGACTTCAGCACAAGGCCGCAGCCTCAACAAACCCCAGGCAGGACTCTCATTGAGGGGCTGGAGTGTGGCCAGAGAAGGGCAATGGAGCTAGGGAAGGGTCTAGAGCACAAGTGTGGTGAGGAGCAGCTGAGGGACCTGGGCTTGTTCAGACTGGAGCAAAGGAGGCTCAGGGGAGACCTTCTGGCTCTCGACAGCTCCCTGACAGGAGGATGGAGCCAGGTGGGGGTTTGTCTCTTCTCCCAAGTAACAAGTGATAGAACAAAAGGAAATGGCCTGAAGTTGTGCCAGGGGAGGTTTAGGTTGGACATTAGGAACAACTTCTTCCCTTCAAAGGTTGTCCAGGACTGGCCCAGGCTGCCCAGGGCAGTGATGGAGTCCCCATCCCTGGAGGGTTTTCAAAGCCGTGGAGATGTGGTGCTGAAGGACATGGTTTAGTGGTGCCTTGGCAGTGCTGGGTTAACAGTTGGACTCCATGATCTTAAGGGTCTTTGCCAACCTAAACGATTCTGATTCCATCTCCAGGACTTGATGTCCCTTCAGGCCAATCCCGCCACCTCATTGACAGCACCCCTCCGAGGACTGGAGCTGCAAATGGGCTGTGGGAAGGGCCAAGGAGGCAACTCGGCCACTTCGGTACAACACCTGAGGCCCCAGCGCTGAGTAGCAAAGTCCGCCCCATGGCCTCAGGCACTGTCACACCTCCGGGGCAGCGGGGAGGCCTCAGCGCAGAGGAGGGAAGGCGGCGAGATAAATTCCCAATTTAATTCATCTACAACGCGTCGCCTCTAACCAGGCAGCGCCTTCCCCCTCCGCTACCGGCAGCAAGGCCGGGCCTCCCGCCGACTCCGCGGGGCGGGCCGGGCAGGCCGCGCCCCGGCAGCGTCACTGCGAAGGGCCGGGCCGGGCCGGGCCGGTGAGGCCGCGGCGGGGGGCGGGAGGAGGCGCCGAGGAGCCGGGCGATGGTGGGGATC
>WTSP01019672.1:0-29617 GCA_025331215.1 Actenoides lindsayi
CGGTGAGTGTGGAACACCCGGGCACCGCGCCCACCCCTTCCCCGGCGGCTCCCGTGCCCCGCGCTCTGCTGTCCGCTCCCCCGCGGCGGGTTTTTCCCCGCGGTGAACGCGGGGACTGCCCGTTCCCGCCGGGAGCTGCCCCTCTCCATCCTGGGGTGGGTCTCTCCCCCCTCCCCGCCAGCTCTCGCCCCTCAGCTTCCCGCCAACGTTCGGCGCCGCCTCAGCCGTCCCCGGCGCGGCCCCGCTCGAGCCGTTCTCTGCCGCTCCAGGTGCCGCGGGGTGCGGAGGAGGAGGACGAGCCGCTGCTGCGGGACAACCCCCGCCGCTTCGTCATCTTCCCCATCCAGTACCACGATATCTGGCAGATGTACAAGAAGGCCGAGGCCTCCTTCTGGACGGCGGAGGAGGTGAGGGGGCGGGCGGGCCCCGGGCACAGCCCTTCCCGCCCGCGGGCAGCGCAGCGGCTCTGGCACGGACCTCGTGTCTGAAACCTTATTCGTGTTTATTAATTTAATCGCTTCTGCTGGTGATGTTTTAGGTGGACCTTTCCAAAGACATCCAGCACTGGGAGTCCTTGAAGCCTGAGGAGAAGTACTTCATTTCTCACGTTCTTGCGTTCTTTGCTGCCAGCGATGGCATTGTCAACGAAAACTTGGTAGGTGTGGAGAAACAGTATTGCAATGTGTAATGGTGTCTCAGAAAAGCAACCCCAATTTGATAATTAGCATAACCTGAAAATTTGCTCACTCCCCATGGAGCACCTCACAGTAACACTTGACTGGTTTAGAGCCCCTGTTCTGCTTCTACCCTCTCAGTGCTTTTTCTCATCTAATGGGGGATAAGTAATTCCTGTTTCTCCTGGATCCAAAGAATAGCTCAACTTGGAGCTGTTGAGAGTGGTTACTGCTCTTCATATTGCTGTTAATAATCCACATGTCTGGAATTAATCTGAAGGGGATTCTGTGGGCTAAACAAGAGCTGTTAAGAGACCGCATCAGTGCCTCTAATCTATAATCAAGTTGGTCATAAATGCTTTGCAAACACCCGTTTATTTCCTCTAGGTGGAGCGGTTCAGTCAAGAAGTACAAGTTACAGAAGCTCGTTGTTTCTATGGCTTCCAGATTGCCATGGAAAATATACATTCAGAAATGTACAGTCTTCTTATTGACACCTACATTAAAGATTCTAAAGAGAGGTTTGTATTGCTTGATGATGAAAAGTTCAAAACTTGTGTTGAGATTTAAATAATGTGTATCAGTTGCTCTGACTTTAAGGCTGATTTTAGGATATAAACTGGATTGATACAAAATATTATTGCTGCTTAAGAGCAGCTTTACTTCAGAATATCTCCTCTGAAGTGTATGAGGAAGAACTTGCTTTGATTAAGAGTGAAACTGAAGCCACTAAGTACTGAAAGGAATGAAACTATATAAAAGATGGGAGAAGTCAAATAAAGGGAGTACATACATTTACAGGAAGCACTCATAGGGAGGACCATTGCACATAGTAGAAAGCTATGTAGGAGAGTTTCTATGAGAATGATAGCACTTCAATGGAGATGTAAAAATAAACCCCAGTGCACTTAGCTAACAGCCAGCACTCTTGCATAGCATGTGCTGCTCATACGTGACTATTTTGCTTGGGGGTAAAAAAAACCATGTCACATTTGCTGCAAAGTGGCTTTTGGTCTTGATTGAAAATGAAACCAAAGTGTAAAATTTTCATAACGAGATGAAGATAACCATTAGAGAATGGTATCTTAAAACTAAATGCATGGCTTTGAGCTGTCTGGACTGAGTTATTCTGGTGTGTCTTGACAGACCAATACCCTGTTGAGTGAAGTGTCATGTGTTATCACAATACTACTTGCAGTCTAGATATATTTAATTGCTACTACTTTGTAGAAAGCTAACCATGTAATATCTACTCTGAGATGCTTAATTCCAGTAAATGTTTAAGGAAGAAGTGCTTGCATGAGAGCTGTGGTGCTTTGCCACTGGAAAGTGGAGCCTGGCTGATCTCTAGTTTTGAAAGGCTTGTTTAAATACAGCACTTGTTGACCCAGAACTCCCCTTGATGTTATGGAAGTTCATGGGAACTGGTGTTGATGTGATGAGAACGTAACAAAGATAGCTGATGGGTACAAATAGGGCTAGATTGGTGCAAAGTAAGATTGGGAAGGAGACTTACCAGGGTGGAGGTGCAGAGCACTTGTAAGACCATCTATGGCAGTGAATGCTTATTGTACTAGTTCTGCTGATGGCTGATTCTAAGTTTTGTCCTCAGGGAATTTCTTTTTAATGCTATTGAAACATTACCATGTGTTAAAAAGAAGGCTGACTGGGCCATGTGCTGGATTGGGGACAAGAAAGCAACATATGGTGAGTACATCTATTGGAAGCAAAGTGGAACTCCTTCCCTAAAAAAAGATAAGAGGAACCACCATTTTTCCAGGCGTCACAGTTCACAAGGATTATTGTCAAAGGGGAAGTACATGCTCTCTAGTATAAGGATACTGGTATTCTGGAGAATTTTCATCTTGCAAATGAGCTACTGATGTGAATATTTGTAAAATTGCTGGCAATTAGAAGAATGGTAGCTTGTGTGGCAATCCTCATGTGCCTGGCTAGGTGCTCAAATTGTAAATTGTTGTCATGTATCTAGACCTGTACTGGCCCTTTAGCCTCCAGCAGACACATACATTTGGAGACTGTAGCTCCTCTGCCTTGCTGATTCTTGATGTCTCACTTCAAAGGTGAGACAAGATGGTACAGGTCATTATTTCACTAATATTAAAATCTTCTTCATGGTCAAAGTTCCTTAATCAAAGATGAACAGATATTGACTTAAATCAGCTGCTAAATGTTTTTTCAGAGTGCCATCTTTGGAAAAGGATGGTATTGATGCGTAACCCGGGGGAAGGAGCCTTGGCTTTGGCTGCTTAGTAGCTATTCTAGTTAGCTTTTACTTCCTTTCATGTTTAAAAGTTTTATTTAATGATCAGAAGCCTTTACTGTAATAGTTTTTAAGGGCAAACTATAGTACATTCGAGCAGAAACTTATTCTCCTTGGGGGATGCAGTTTGCTGGTCTATTTGCAACTTCTAGATATTAATCCTGTTAAGTTTTCTGTGTGATACTAGTGTCAGCATTTTCTTAACAGGGGAACGTGTAGTAGCTTTTGCAGCAGTGGAAGGAATCTTCTTTTCTGGCTCTTTTGCATCAATTTTTTGGCTGAAGAAAAGAGGATTAATGCCTGGACTCACTTTTTCTAACGAACTCATCAGTAGAGATGAGGTATGAATCAAATAGTAGCAGTTAAGATGGTAAATGTGCCACAGTTGCTTTAAGTGATATTTGATTGGAGCCTATACTGTAAAAGGAGTATGTTTAGAAACAAGCAGTCTATAAAGCTCACTAAAGCATATAAGCATGTGTCATTGTGGATCTTACAGCAGATAATAAATGAACGTAGCATTTTACTTCCTCTCAAGTAGTTCAAAGGTTCTTGACTCTTGCACTCAGTAGACAAGCACAGCTGGTACTGCTGAACTTGCTTCTGCCTCCTGGCTAGGCAGAAAGTTGTCTGTCTGTGACAAACAAGGAGTTGAGATACTGGGCTGTTTATTTGGTAGTACTGATATTAGTGGCTCTTTTAAATAAGTATTCCTGAAATAATTTTCTGAAATGTCTTTTTAGGGCTTGCACTGTGATTTTGCCTGCCTCATGTTCAAGCACTTGATACACAAACCCTCAGAGGAGAGAGTAAAGGAAATCATAATGAATGCTGTTCTCATCGAACAGGTAACTGTCTACTCCTTGCTTAGGAGCTTGATCTCAATTAAGTGGAAATCTGGGGAGCTATATGAGTATAAAATTAACCTAGATGGTGGAGAGTGAATATCAGTTTCTGTACGTAAAGTGCTTCTATTATCTGCAGGAATTCTTGACAGAGGCACTGCCTGTAAAGCTGATTGGCATGAACTGCACTTTAATGAAACAGTACATAGAGTTTGTAGCAGACCGGCTTATGTTGGAACTGGGATTTAACAAGGTAAGGCTCTAATACATTGAATCTTTCATGGAGGAAAGATAATAAGCTTTAATTTCATCCAGAAACCCCAATCCTAAAATGGCTGCAGCAATATTGATGTAACTTGCAAAACCATGTATCAGTCCTGCTGCTCGAGCCTGTTTGGAGACCCACAGAAGGAAAAGCATGAAAGGATGCTATGGAAAAAGAGCTATGTAAGAGTTGCTGTGCTTCTATTACTGCAGCTAAAAGACAGGAACAAACACAAAAGAGAAGGTTTAGGGTAGAGAATTTTCTTCACTCCTTGTAAGCCTGCTGATGTCATTACATACCTTCTAGCTGACCTCTAATGCTGTCACGTATTTAAGATGTGAGTACCTGTAGTGACTACAGAATTGCCTTTGCATTTCAGATATACAAAGCAGAGAATCCTTTTGACTTCATGGAAAACATCTCTCTGGAAGGCAAGACCAATTTCTTTGAGAAGCGAGTGGGTGAATATCAGAGGATGGGAGTGATGTCGAAGCCCACAGACAACTCTTTCACGCTCGACGCGGAATTTTAAATGAACTGAAGACCATATGAGTTAGTGTGTATGCTCCCTTGTTTACTGGGAAACGCTGCATACATTAAGTCAGTGTGACTTAATTTCTGTACTAAAATCCCACTCTTCAAAAGCGTGGTGGTATTGGTACTTTTCAGGAGGCTAGTGTAGCTCCAGCAGTAAAATGCCTTTTTATTAGATTTTCCCAAGGGTGTTAATTCATAGAATATTTAGGTGTATCTCTTACAACATAGGCCACTCTGCTTTGTGACAGATATGGACACCTTTCTTCTACAAGAAGGTTATGGGCAGTGACCACTAGCTTCTGCTGTTCTCTACCTAAACAAAGGAGTAGTTGAGAAATTGTAAAATTTGCTGAAATCTCTGGAGGCAACTACATGACCTCACTGCTTTCTTAGCAGGTTTTAAGTTTACCTTTTTTAATATTGTTTTAATAGTTTGTACATAAACCTGGCACTTTAACATTTAAAATAAAGAACTGTCTTGTAATATTCAACAATGATAAAATGCAAGTCTAAGTGTTTAGACTTTTGCAACCCAACTTTACATGACTTATGCTTCCTTTTGGGTATGTAACTTAAATGGTGCTATATATCAAACTTGTTTGAAATCTGTCAAAGAGCAGGAAGAAACTTGATATGGAAGGTGAAGAATATAAGTTGGATATTCCGGGTACTGAAAGCTAACATGCAGCTGGCTTCTGGGCTTAATTGCTTTTTCTTTATCTGGGAACAGTATTTCATGTAATTGTAATAAAAAGCTGGTTGTATTCATTCATTGTGCTGGCTTCAGTGCTTCGATGAGAAAAGCTGTGTGTCAGTTCCCTTCTGAATTGCAGCCTTTTTGAAGAGGAGCAAATTCTGCAGGAAATAGCTTAGTCATGGTTGGTAGATGTCAAGTGAAGTTGTTAGTGCAGCTGATCTGAAGCCAGAGCTAAGCCTAAGTGGATGTGTTTCAGTGTAAATTTGGCTAATTCAGGCTGGAGTAGTATTCTTGGCTTCTGCATCATGCAGTTAAGTTTTGGTTTTAATTCCTAACAGTAGTGAAAACAAAGTATGTGCTACAACATTGTTAGTCCACATTAAATGTTGAGCAACAGGAGTGAGTATGCTCAATGTAACTTTGGTAAGGACATGTGGTCTGTCAAGCAGTTCCTTATGGTCTCAGATTAAGCTAGTGCAAGTGATCTGCATGAGATTAAAAAAAAGGGATAGACTGAAATTGATTACTGCTTTTACATACAACAAAAGGATTTATTCCATCTAATCTTAACATGGGCTATCCTGCCAGTCTGCAAGTCATCCTGAAAGTAATTAGTTAAATATAGTTGCTACATACAATATGCTTTACAGAATTTAAAGCATTCCCTTGAAAGGGAAGTATGATGGACTTTCTGCTAAAGTGCTCCCTCTTTTGGTGTTTATGGTGCTTTGAAAGATGCTGCCTTAGTATAAAACTAACTGACTTCCTGGTCTTTGCTCCTTTGCTCTTGATTGCATTGAGGGTGATGGTGTGTGACTGTTCTCCCCCTGGGCCTGTGAAGCTAGCAAGATGTACACATTTCCAAGACTATTCAAGGGAGAAAAAACATAATAAAAAATCCCAAGCTCCAAAGTCTGGAATTCAAAGCAGAAGACACAAGACTGTTAACAGATGGCTCTAATGCCCCTGCAGCACATGGATGTTGGTCAGTGATAGCAGTGGTCTGAGAATATATTAGGAACTGAAGTAGGAGCACGTTAAGTTGGATACCCAGACATAATTTTGAAGCACTGAATCTTAATGCTTGATTTTAATGTTAGGTGGGTTTCTGGCTAAATATCAGCATTTTTGTTCTCAGCAATTTGGGCTTTGTGCTTTTTTTCTTGGCTTCTTTTAGCAGTTGAAGTTTTGATCAAATTGTCTGATACAAAGCATCAGAACTCATGGTGTAGGGCTATGTTTAGAGTATAAATGAGATGGTGGTAATGTACAGAGATCAGTTTGGACCAAAGTATGATTTAGCAGCAGCCAGTTTATATTGAGATCTGTTAACTTATATACTCGAGTAATGTAGGAAAAGAGACTTCCCTAACCTCTGAGTAGGGCCTAGCTTTATTAAAACTATCTTCCCACTTGATCCTTAGTGTGTGCCACGGATCAATACATCGAAATGATTAGGGCAGAAAGATTTGATTTGTTATCCTTAATTCTGAGAGATTTTAACTGGTACTATTTTCAACCTAATGTTGGAACAGGTGTGTGATTACCAAGTAATCATTTGTAATGGCAGGTAGGAAGAACGTTCCTTTTAGCCAAATGTTGCTCTTAGTAATAGGTACTGGAGACATGGGCACATTAGAGATAGATTAGATGGGAATTAAGAGTGATTCAAACAAGGGAATAAGACTTGCTGTGACTGGTATTTGCTTTATCCTGGTGCCACTGGTGTCTAAATGTCTACTTAGTTTTGGATTTTCTACTTGCTGTAATGAAAATCAATTTTTAATGTATAATCTGGAGAAAAGCTATGCATCTGGTACCACCCATTCTAATTCTTAGTTCTTGCAAAGATTTAAATGTCTTTCTGTTGCTTAGTTTATACAGGCCGTGTCCAAGTCTTGATAAAACCCTGGTTTACTGAAAATGAATTACACTCCATTTCAACTGAGCTGCCAGCTGTTTTGACAACCTGACAATCTTTGATTTCAAACAAAAACCCAAACCCCAGTACTCTGAAAAATAAGTTTCAGTAACAATTTAACTGACCCTTTGGAATACGTTTTGGAATGGAGTTTGGAGAACCATTTGGGAAGATTTGAAGCCAAGTAATGAAAGTCCTCTTTTTAACGTTTGAAAAAGGAACAGCTGTCTAGCAGGGCCTCTGGCACAGCCATTGCTGCAAGTAAAAAGGGGTTGGGCTACTAAAGGAAAAAATACTGAGGAGTAAGTAAAACTGGATATATTTGGTGATGCAATACTGTCATAACTCAGGCAGAACTGATCCATACCATCCCCTGTGGTTTTTATTGCTGTTAAAATTAAAGGCTTTTAATAGAAGCAGGTGAAATGGAAGAGTAACCTCAAGTATAGTTTCTCCTGTTACCTTTATTTTATATGTTTATTTTTTAAAAAAAACCCAAACATTTCCTTGGCTTCAGGTAAGAAAGCTTTTGTAACTCCTTAATTGACACATTTTCACTTTGGGCTACATGTCAAATGTTGAAAACCTTAGGTAATCTGGGTAAGGGCAGCAACCTAATGTCAACCTTGCCCTCAGGAAGCAACTGCAGCATCAGTGTGTAATGACAGAAAAAGTCCCCAGATTTCTCAAATTTCCTGGAGTGATTACAACAATTTGTGCCCAGAAGAGGTCAGAGCAGTTGCAGCTGCTCATGCCTGCAGCCAGCCTGCAAATCTGAAGGCATATTAACAGCCTGGTGTGATCCCTGAAGGGTAACTGCTTCCTCTGCACCAGTCAGTCAGAAACTTTGCCTGACAAAGCAGTAACTGAATGGAGTTGTGCTCGTTCAAAGCCTGCTTCTCAGTCATCTGCGGCTTGTTTTAATTTAAGCTGCTGATTACCCCTTGGTGCTTTGTCCTCTCCTTTTGTGCATAATGTATTATGAGAAGTAAATGTTTTCATAAGGAGGGATTTGAGAGTTATGGAGAGTGAGGTCTTGTGTCCTGTTCGCTGATGGTGAGATAGTTTTTCCTTAGGATTTCATCCCTTGGGAGTGTTACTGAGATCCTCTGGATCTGCACAGCACAGGCAGTTGTTTGGTTTCTGTGGTAAAACAGTCTACATGAAGAATGGCTGAAAGATTAAGCTAACAAGAAAAAAGGCTGTGTCAGATCCTTGTGTCAGCAGTTTTACTTTTAGAGTTAAGCCCTTGAAGTAATGATAATATTGCTGCTTCCCGAGTACCCAGAGAAATGAGGGGACTTAGAGTTCAATATGTTGTGTATTGTGGAATTCTGTGATGAGATCTTGCTGACATGGTTGATCAGAAGAAAAATGGTGGTGTTTGGGCAACTGTTCTCAGAGATAGCCATGGGACACTGAGGGGGATGAAGAAGGAACACCAGTTTTCATCCCCACATTGGGGTGTTACTGGTGCTCTGGGTATTGGCCTACAAACCTCTGTTGCCATCATGATCCAGAGCTAAGGCCAAGTGAACAGCAAATCCCAAGGACTGGCTGCCAGGGCTGTGGCCTTGGCTCCTGACTTTAGGGTTCTCCCACACCACTGGGTTTTTTAATTTGAATCTGGAGGAAAGACTGAGTGTCTGTGTTTCATGCTCCAGAAAATTTGGTTGAGTTGAAGCCCTCCCTGCTCTGGATGTTTATTCTCTTTTCTGCAAGTATAAATTCTGAGATGTATCAGAGGTGAGGGAATTTAAAATAAATACCTTTTCTTCCCCCTGCTGTTAGTAATTTTTTAAAAACTTCAAATATATAGAGAAAAATACCTTAGTGGAACAGCTTTGCAATTCTTTCTCATAATCAAATCCCTCCTTCCCCGCCCCCCATAATACAGTATAGCTTGTGCCACAGGCAACGTTGCTTTGTTCATCAGGTGAAGATTACAGTCAATTACTAGGAGATGCTTAAGACAGGGATCACTTGGGAACATTTGGCTGATGCTGAACGCTATTTGTGTGTTGAGACTTTTCTTTTGGCCTAAGAGTGAAGACTGGTGTTAGAAGCAGCAGTGTCTGAGATGGAGACTGGGGAAAAAACATCCCAGGCCACTTTATGCTACTGGTAAGTAATTTGTGTTTTTCCAGTACTGTAGGATACAGCTTTAAGGGAAGAATTTGCAGTGTCCAAGTATTGGGAGTGCTGAGCTGCTGAAAAAAGTTGAGCTGTGTGTTTCTGTTCTCTCTGGTGTTAGGGGGTGCTGCTGCTCCTGTTACAGTCTCTCATATGGCCAAGTGCTGTTGATAAAGTCTGGGATGGTTTGGGTGGTTTTTGCTCTCCCTTTGCTCTCCCTTGGATCTGGCCTAGCAGTGTGGTAGAGTTTATTTTTTTTGCTAGATTTTCATTTTAACAAGGATCTAGGAAATGGATTGTCAGGTGACTAAGTCAGTTCATGATATCCAAGTGAATTGAGTGACTAAGCCAGTTTGTTAAATCAGTCGTTTAAAGACCAAGTTGTTTGGCCCCAGAGAAAGATGCTTGCAGGTATTTTTTTTTGTAGATGGAGTAATAATCAGGCAAACTGGTTCTTGCAGTCTAAGTATGTGCTGGGTATATTACTGGAGAAAGTATCTCCAGATCCCTGGCTCCAAAGGTGCTGCTTGAGCTAGAGCACCAGGGGAAGACAGTGGAGTGACTCTCTTCATTTTGAAGTCCCACTTGATGCTCATTTGCATATTTGACCACTTTACACAGCATTTTATTTCACATTTTGCTGGCCTTCTGACACCTTTAGCCACACTGACAGGTCTCTTTCTACCCTTCCCCTAGGTAGGGAGCTGCCTACTTTGTTTGTCTTTTTAGTCAGCTGTCAGAATCCAGCTCCTAGGTGCATCCCAGAGTGTTACCCCAATGATCTAGCTCAGAGGCAGTCGCAAGCTCATGTAGATCTAGGTCAGGCAAGAGCAAACACCAAGCTCTGCTTTGCCTCTGTCTAGTGTCCTTCTGCAGACTTGTGCTGCTCTACTACCAGGGACTGCAGCAAGTCTGCCTTGTGACTAGTGCTGGCCAAAGCTTTCCTGCTTCACTTTGGAAGATGCTGCCTCATTAAAATGAAAGTATTTCAGTGATAAATTGACAGACTACTCAACTGGCAAAATCCTGCTGTGATTCAAAAATCAAGATGAATTTGGCTTCAGCGGTGTTTGATGTGGTGACCTTATTGCTTTCTTTGTGCTCTTTTATGTAACTTTGTTTTGATGTGATCCAGGAGCTTTTGGTAAGTGTTTGTCAGTGCTTCAGAATGGATCTCCATCCTCCCAGCCCTGGATCTCTGCTCTGGGAGACATTGACATGTGTTTTTCCAATTCAAGACACAGAGTAGTCTCAAGTTGCTGCCTGCTTTAGTTTAATCTCTGTTCTGTAGATAGCAGAGAATGTGCTGACACTGGATTTCTATACCCCTCTGTTTCTCCTTGGTATTTAATTGAATGCTTTATCTCTTGTTTGAATTGATTTTCAGGATGATGCTAACATGAGCCCCCACCCCCCAAAGAAAAAGCAAACCCCCGACATTTCTCTGCTTTAAAAGTTGACATTCAGCAGACAGCAGTGACTTGGTGGGAAAACTATGGAGCAATGAGAAGTCATTAGATGAACTTGAGAAGCAGAGCTTCAGGGCAGGGAGTATATTAGAAATGAGCATCTAACAACAGAGAAATGTTATCTGGGCCAAGCATTCAGTATCTGGTTGTAAATTTCTGTGATGTTACTTAAATGCAATCTCAGCTATAAGGACTAAAATGTAATTAACTCCTAAAAAAATATGTATTCAATTCTATACTAGCTAAGCAGAATGCACTGTAGGTTTATTGAAAGGTTAGCAATAATGTTGGTGCTTCAATTACTGCTTCTGAAAATTATCTCATTCTATTGATACAACTATTGTAATTGATAATACTGTAAATATGTACAGATGTATAGACTTTGAAAAAGTTACTTTGATCTGGGTTTATTGCTGTGTGTGAATTAAGACTGACAAACACTGGACAACCCAACAGGATTATTTAATACACTTTCATAAAGTGGTTATCCCTTGTCAAATTGCAAAGCTATTTACTATATGAAGTTGGCTAATTTTATGATAAGTTTTTAATCTCGCCACCTTTCCATTATTTAGATGTGATGCTGTTTCCCACTACTAAATTCCTGGGATTATATATGCAATAGTGGAAAGGCTGGCTTGCGTTTAAATTAATTAAAGCAGAAATGTTTCAAAAAGAATGCTAAATATTGCTGTGTAGATAATCAAGAAGCAGATGTGATTTCACCACTTATATCCCCAAATAACACATGCAAAACCAGATTGAGACATGTAAATATGCCTATACACTCAAGCATAGCTCTTCAGGTTCCCCAGGAGGGAGTTAATTTTGTGCAGCTTGGGGAAAGCTGCTCACCAGGATGGAGTAGTTTTGAAGGGTCCGTTTAGGAATGGGCTTTCCAGAAGCCATCATTGCCTGACTGGTTCCAGTGGTCATGTCGAGGTGAGCAGGCAGGCGATGGTTCCCAGGGTGTTGCTGTGCCCCTTGGGGAGTGGCACGTGTGGCTCTGGAGCTCTCCAGGCAGATGGGTGCTCCCGTGACCTGCCCCCCCTCTCTGCCCGTCTTTCCTTTCTCTGCTGGCTCCAGTGTTTCTCGTTGAGTTAGGGCCCTGCCACAGCAGTTCATCTAAAAGCTCATTTTGGAGTAATTCGTGCTGGATCGCGTGCTCCCTACTGTAAGCACTTCACCTGGCTGTCACCAGGGGGGCTCCTTGGTAAAGAAAGCAACAGCAGCTCCAGCAGTTCAGCTGCTGGTGCCAAGCCCCGGGTGTTGGTGAAGTGCCGGGTGACAGTCCCATCTGGGGGGAAAGCTGGGCTGCTGGGGCTCTCCCTCCCTGTGCTGATGGAAGTATAGTCCATCTTCATCTGCTTGCTGAGTGGAGGGTGAGAGATGACACGTGCAAATTCTGCTCTGCACAAGATTTGGCAGCAGACTTTCTGCTTCAGCGTGGTCCAGGCTGCTGGGTTTCTGGGCGGACTGCAGCTCTGCAGCACTGGGTGCTTCTCTTGGAACCTCACAGATGTGGCACTATGTGGAAGTGCATCATGTGTGCTTAATTCACTGCAACGTGGCAGCAGAGAATGGGAATGGTCTCCTAGTAGATGTGCTGTGTGTTTTAGTGAATGCCAGAACTCTTAGTGCTCTCTTGCACCCACTGCTCCTGCGTGCCCTTTCTGCATTGTGCCGAGCTCTTTTGGGATGCTGGGGCCAGGAGCAAACAGGCAGGATAGCTCCTGGAGAGGACTTCTCAGGATGTAACCACAAGTGTCTTCTGCAGGGGGAGATATTAATGGCTGTTAATCTTGACAACTTTCCTCAGGAATTGGTCTCTCCTTCCAGCTTTCAGCACATAAAACCAATCCAAGAAGAGAGGTTGATTTAATGGGTTGGATGGGAGGGTGTGATGAGAAAACAGCAGAGAAGGGCTCTTCATTTTTGTCCTGCAAATCCTCTAACTAAGGTAGGTTCTCAGCTCAGGGTAGTGTCAGTCCAGGAATAATTTACATCAGGTGCAATCACAATGAATTGAGGAGATCTTAAAGGTGGGGTTAGTGGATCTGATGATTGGTGCATGCCCTCCCTCTGCTGCTGAACAACATGTGAGGTGATACTTAACCTGGATGGAAGGTGGTTCTCCTTTCCTGGGGCTTCCTAAAGGGTGTATTTGACTTGCTGAGAAAACCATGTGTTGCTGTGCTGGTGGTTCATTTAAAATGGACTGTGCCTTAACCAGATGTCATCTTCTGAACAGCTGCAGGGGGTTCCCTATGGTGTGGTTACTTGGGTGGCTTTGAGGACAAAGCCTGTGTTCATACAGGTGTTGGCAGAGGGTGATGCTGAAGATGTGGCTGTTAGCAGGCTGGAGCCTTAGCTCTTCCTGCTGCAGCCCCCCTACATTTGAGCACAGCAGCATCTGCCTCTGAATGTAGCTTGTACCTACCCGCATCCAGATAAAGCTCTCCAGTTGCCAGCAAGTGTGCTTCAGAGCTGCCGCAAATGCTTGGCTATGAAAGCTGTTTCCCCTGACTTAGGTGAGCCCTTTAAACCATTTTATTTGGGGTCAGTTGTACCCTGCTCATCACATATAACTTCAAAGGTTTATTTTGCATCCTAGACATGCAAAGGGGCAAAATCCACCTAAAAGTGCCATGGTAACGGGCTGAAGCAATACAGTCTGCAGTGCTGCAGATGCTGCACCTACAGCCACCCTAGGTAATTGCCATGCTTTGGTCACAAAGCCTAGGGTTTTGAGTCTCACTTTCTGTCAAATATTTAAAGTTTGCTTGGCAATGGTGAATATTATGACATGGAATAGCTAAAAATAGAGCTCTCACTGGTAATTTTTTGGTCTTTGGTTTCACAGTGTGAGAGGATTTTTTGGAAGAGCTGTACATCTGTGCTCCTCCCCCTCCCCCCGCCACCCAATTCAATCACAACATCTTTGCAAATCAGGCCTTTTGTGCCTCTGAAAATGAAGTTCTTAAATAAAATTGAAGACGGAGTGATGGAAAAAAGACTGAAGTCATACTAGTAAGGGTACTATTATGGGGGCTGTTATGTCCCATTCTTCATCTTGGAGTTCACTCAAGGGACATTGGAAAGGATGTCTCACCTTTGTGTAGGACTTAGGATCTAGGTTCACGAGCTTTTCAAGTTGTTTGTGCCAAAAGGAGACAAGAGCCTCATCAAGAGGAACAAGTGGGCTATTGTGAGCCACAAATGACTTGATGCTGCCCTTGCTGAACTGAATGTCAGAACTCTCTAACAAGGCTAAGAGCAGGCTGTGAGGCTCTTGCAAACCCTATCCTAATTAACTAACTGCTGCCCTAATATTTCCTAGGAGCTTGAGGTGATTCTCTGTTGTGTTCTGCAGGAGACCACTTGGTCCTGAAGCTTTGCAAATCCTGCTTAAGACCTTAAAAAAAAAGGAAAATAAAAGCAAAAAGAAAAAAGACTTTGAGAGTCTTGTGGTAAGGAGGCTGCCTCTCATTTTGTGCTAGGGGCTTTGAGGCAGAGGAGATGAGCATGGTTTTGCTGTGGATCAATCTGTCCTCCTGTCCATCTGTTTACCATGAATATCTTTTCCTTCTGGGCATGAGGACAAGGTCCCCTTTCTCATGGGGAAGGGTCAGAATTTGAGCTGGAAAAGGGTGTAGCAACCTCAAATCTTTCTACTTGGGGTGAAAACTTCAGTCCTTCGGAGCCAGGAGCCAAGTGAGTGGGGAATGAATTTCTGGCACTTCAGGCTGGAGAGCATCTGCCTGAACGGGCATGGGAGGCAGGTTTGGGAGATGTAGGAGTGTGTACCAGCAGCTGGTCCTTTGTGCTTGGCTGAAGGTATGTAGAGTTGCTCTGTCTTCAGATGCAAATCCCACCTGGCCAGGCATGTTACATGGGCTGCTCTGCGCATGCAGGTCACCTGTGTAGGGCTGGAGATCATCCTTCTCATCTGTGGGAGGCTCTTCCTGGCTATCTGGGAGAACAGGGCAGTAGTGGTCTGGGACTTGGGATTCACTGTGCACGATGGTAAACAGTATGTTTGGGATGTTTTGTAGCCTTGGCACTGGCTCTGGGAGCTCCTTTGCTCCTGAGGTAGGTCTGGGCCTCTTGATCTATGCTTTAAGATAGTACTAATTGCAGGAAAATTTGAGCCTGTGTGTCAAACAAGCATGACTTTCTGAACTACTGACCCTGTAAGAGTAGTCTGGAGGGTATGGAACTCTGGCTGATACTTGACTGGGGATGATCCATCTGGCTATGTAGGATAACCTCGCTGGAAGCATGCATGAGTGGGGAGTTAATGTGCCTCTTCTGTGTGATGGATGAATGTTTTATTACTGTTTTTCAGGGAGTAGAGTTTGTAATAAAAGCCACTGTCTCTGAGCAGAATGCTCTATTTCCCTCTGCATCTCGCTATTTATTTTGATGGTGTTTCAGTAACTATGAAATGCCAGATACTCTTTCAAAATAATGGTTTCTTTAATTATTTATCTCTTAGGGATCAAAGAAGATTTTGTTTTGCCTAGTTATGGCAACAGCTGGATGAGTCAGAAGAACAATTGCCAGTGCTGTCAGAGGAACCTTGGTATTTCTAAGAGGAAGTTTATAATTAAACTGAATCACCATCATGTCATTTGCGTTACCCAGACCTATGTGTCCGAAAGATATTTTTAGCCTTGCCTTTCATTCCAGGGCTGTGGCTCCCTCCACAGAGGTGAAGGTTGCTAATGCTTGCTTTTGTTGTTAGCTCTGCTTGTGATGCTGATGCCTTGGAATGGGACTTGAGGTGTGGAAGCAGCAGGTCAGTGCTGAAGCATGATGGTATATGTTCTTAACTGGGGTTTCAGTGTGGGTGCAGCCTCTCTGCATGATAGTTTGGGTACAGATTTCTGAAAGAGTGGATTATTGTCTGTTCTTGGAAGCTGGTGAGAACCTCCCCAGTATCTTCTAGACTTTTTCTCAAAATCAGACACTTGTTGCTAAGTCTTTGCTTTTCAAGGGGCTTCCTGTACTGTCTGCAGGAAGAATCATTTCCCCCAAGGCAGCCACATTTCCTCGGTGTTGATCTTAATTAGGACAAGTATATGATAAATAACATTGCCCTTAAAACTTAATGATTGATTTCCCTAAACAGCTGTTAATTATCACATAAAGCCACTGTCCTCAGTTTTCATTGACATGATACAGAAGATGTGTATTTTTAAACATCAGACTGTCAAAGGGATATTTATTAATCTTGGGTAAAGAGTTGCTGGCATGAAGCAGGCACATGGCAGCATGACAAGGAAATGCCACATCTGAGTTGTCCTGGGACAACTTTAACTTTCCATGCCTACGGCAGAGAAATTTGTTTCTCGTTTGGTAACCCTAGGCTCCCATTAGGGTTGATGAAGGGGAAGGGGGAACTCATCTGACCAGTGCCAGACATCATCTTCCAGAAGGACACTAGGTGGCTGCTGAGTGCTTGTTTCTTTTAGTGGATGGCACAGGCAATCTTGGTGGTTAACTCCTGTTTTGGCATTTATGTCTGGTTAAATGAATTCCATCTCTACTGAGGGGGAATTGGATCATCTCCCTGATGCATCTGAAGCTTGTGGGCTTTGTGAATGAAATTCTCAGTGCTGCTTGAATACTGGTCCCTTGCATCATGCTGGGGTCCAGCCTGAGGTCCTGTCCTCCCCTGGCTCTCTCCTGTGCTTCAGGTAACCTTTTCCAGATCTTTGCTGAGCGAAGAAGGAGGCCACTCTGCTGCTTAATCCCAGGGGTTATGTGGTTGATGAAGAGTGCTGAACCCGAGGAGGGTGGCTTTCACTTGGGAATGGTGCCAGCCCTGACAGCCAATTCCAGCCCTGCCTGTCTGTCAGAGCTGCTCTCTGTGGACTCGCAGGTTGTTGTTGGGTTTTGCAAGGCTGCCTGCTGTCCTGGGCTGGGAGCTGCTGCAGCCTGGTTTCAGCAAGGTAGATAGAGGGGCATAGAGAAGGCATTCATGCAACAGCCATTTGGGTAGGAACGAGAGCATCATAATGTCTACTGAAACCCACAGTTATATACAGGCTTCTCGCATCGCTTCACCTGTCAAATTCATGAGTACCTGTCTCCTGAATGTGCCTCTTTTGTTGCTGATCTTGTCTGTTATGTTTTTTGTTTTGTGTTTTTATTTCCTTCTTGCATGGCCTGTTTTCCTTCTGTCTCTCACCTGCACTTACTCCCTCCAACCTTGCCCCGATGTTCTGCTTGACGTGGCTTCAAGACAGCTGAAATGAAGAGTGCAAGCACTGTGGTGCTCATGTTGATTTGTTTTCACTCGATACTTGGATCTGCAAAATGTGGCTGAAAGAGAAGAAAGGTATGTTGGAGCATCTCTGCCCAGGTGGGTGCAGGCAGCTCTGAGTTTGCATGGAGTGGATCCTCAAGCTATGTCTGCATTCATGCAGGCCAGTAGCTGAGCTGTGCAGCAGCCCCTTGGGGCACAGAGACCACCTATAGGAACCATAGCCTTCTGAAGAAAACCTTTCTTCTGCAAGAGCATGTGAAAGGCAGACCAAAATTTAGATCATGATTAATCTGTATCATGTATGAAGTTGTTGAATGGCTCCTTATAAGTGTCATGTGTGTGAGGAGCTGATAAGAAAATCAGAGGAAAGTAGTAGGTATTATGGATGGATAAACAATTTATTTACATGTTAGCTTATGTATTTGCTGATGTATGTAAACAGTTATGTATTTTTGTGACCATTATTAACCTTTTGTGTGAAGACTCTGAACAGAACTTTCATATAAACATTCCTGCAGTCTAACAGGAGCCTGCTGCTTACAGAAAAGTGCTTTCCTGCACTAACAATGTTGTACTGTCTATCATTTTCTGCTTTTGTTGTTTATGTTCTTCACTCACTTCTATGACAAGATCTCAAACACAATTCCCTGTTCCTTGGCTGCTAATGTATTTGATAGGTCCTTGGAGGAAAGAAACTCTGAAACTTACGATTTTTTTTCCTTCTGCTGGTAAGACCAGTGACAAGGACAAAGACTACCTCTCTGATTCCATCCGCTTCTCAGAGATGCACCTTTTTCCAAAACTGGGCATCCTTTTTGCTGCACCTCAGTTTGGCATTAGACTGGAGACAACTGGGACCGTTCATTAGCAAGCTGCACGTTTGTAGATATGCCCAGGGACACAGGACAGCATCTTCCAAGGAGTGTTGCAGGTGGGGCTTGGGCTGTTTGGGAAACATGGTTCTGGGAAGCCTGATGTAGCAATTTGCTGACAGTGCTCAGGATCTAAAATGTAAGATGCAGTCAATTTTTTACTAGGCTGCCCTTGCAACAACTTTTTTGCAAGGTGAAGAGATGAAGCAGATGATTAGATCTGTGAAGAAAGAGTGGTGATGCACAGACTTCACTAGGGTGGGAGTTAGAAAACACAAGCACATCTTTTCTGTCTTGCAATATTAACTAACATGCTTCTTTCAGATTAATGGACCAAGCTGGCCTGGCTGTGCTCTACTATAGCTGATGGGCAACACCAGAGTGCCCTGTTACTGGGGAAAACCCCTCCTGCTTAGTTCAGTCAGCTGAAAATGCTGTTTGCAGTCAGCAAATGACACTGGAACTTACTCCCCACCACCCCTGTTTTATCCACCTGCTACAAAGCAGGCAGAGGCTAATCTCTGCTGGAGGGCTCCCTCTCTTGCTTCCCCTGCCAGCTCTCATGGAGTGCTGGTGATGAGCTCCCCAGGGATTTTGTTCTCTGCCTGTCAAATTTCTTCCCCTCTTTGGTTCAATAACCAGATGCTTGCTGTGCCAGGGAAGAGCCTCTGAATGTGCATCCATACTTCAGTGTGTGGATGGCCAGCTTGTAGCCTGTGAGTAGTTTGAGTATCTGGAGAGAGTTGGAGCTGCTAAGTTTCTTGAAGACAACCTGGCTTTGCTCAGCTGCTTCCAGCAACTGAGGGCTGTGGCCTTCAGGAGCTGGACCCCCCTGCTCATCTCTGCTCTTTGGCTTTCTGACTCATGCCATGTGTGTTTTGTGGCTTGGCTACCTGGAAGATTTTTAGGGTGAGAGAAGGCAGCTGCTCCTGGCGAGTTAAGAGCCTGGTGGGGGTCACCCATTCCCCCCTGGGAGCAGGGGAGTGACTGAGTGAGCCCAGCCCCAAGGGACCTTGGAGCCTGGGGTTAACTTAACCAAATTCAGATGCCAGCTCAAGTCCCTGAGGCAGCTGAAGGAATTGGACCAGACTCTTCTGTGATCCCAGTAAAGATTCCAGCTACTGATGCATAAGACTCTTCTTCCCTCACCTCTGGCTGGGAAAGGTGGGAATATTTAAGGTATGTGTCCTCTCACCCAGTGCCTTGTGTGCCTTCAGTCAGTGCTTCATTATACCACTGGTGGCATTACCTTTGGAAAATCATGCTCAGGTAGGACATAAACATATATTGTCTCCTCCTCACCTCAGCAGGTGACTCCCTTGCAAAGCCCACCTGATATTGCGGTAGGAGAGAAAACAAAAGCTGAGTTTACTATAGGACTGCACCAGTTCTGTTGTGGTTATTGCAATGAACAGAAGCAACTGGAATTAAGTGGAGTAATGGATAAAACCAAACAAAACTGACACATTACTAAAAATCCGGAGTTGTTCTAGAGTTCTTTAGTAATTGACAGTGAAACTAATTGAAAGAGGTGAAAGGCAAGTCAGTCTGGCAGACAAATCTCATGACCTTCCTCTGTATTTTAGTGAGTTTGCCTTTGAGACATGCAAGAGAGCTACAGTGAATGAAATATGCAGAATATAAACAAACACAGGTCATGTTTTATTCAGTTTAAGGAGAGGCAAGATTTAAATTGCATGGGCTTGGATTCTGAATCTGAACCTGGGAGCTGCAAGTTCCAAGGATGGTGTAATTTAATGTTGTGTTGTCATTTAATGATATTTAAGCACTTGAAGTCCACAGGCACTACTTTTTGTGTTGCAGGATTAATTTAATTCTGATTACACAAGCCATCTTCATAAACATAAGGTCAAATCCCAAGGTGAGGAAACCTTAATATTTTGGTCATTATACAAAGATGTAGATAAAAAGAGATGTGTTTTTTTCTGAATGTGTAAGGTGTAGCAGGTATTTCAAGTGTGAGTGGTCTGATAAAGCCTTAGCAGGAAGATGGTTTTTTGTTTAAATATATAAATATGATGATTATGTTTAAGTATGCTTTCTAGCAATGCAATTTCAGTTTTAGCACCTACCTCTTTTTGATGGCTTTTTATACCTGTAGGTAGACTCTTGGGCACTTTCCCTTTTGGATGCTTGCTTGCTTCCCTTTGTAATGCTCCCGGGCTTGTTAAATTCATGGAGGCTTTGTAACGATCCAGGAGGTTCTTCAGGTTGCACGTGATCAGGGTTCTACATTAGCATGGCTTGCGTCCATGCATCGGTCTTAGGTTTATACTCACCTTTTCACATAGAGGTGGTATGCTGGAGGAAGTGATTGCCATCCAGCTGAAACTGGTGGCCAGGCTGTTGCTAGCCTATTCAGACGTGTGAGTTTTCATGTGTAATGGTGTGGTGCAGCTGGAATGGCTCTTTTGATTCCTACCCTGGTGGTACCCACTTAGAACTTTGCTGATGGCAAAATGTCTTCACTATCCATCTGGAGTCATGTTTTGACTCATGTCTCTGAGTCCTAAAGAGCATATGCCAGCCTTCTCCTGCATTCCAGCAGGCAAGGGTAGTGTTAATCTTTCAGTCCTCTTGGTTTTGAGACTGCAGTTATCACTAGAGAAATTTCTACTTGTGGTTTCAGTGGCTTCTGTTACTCTTTCTCACTGTCTTCCTTAGAAACCTTGTGCCCAGGTGTATCAGCAAGCAGATGTTCCTTCTGGAGTCTGTGTTATGCTTAGGGTTTGTCTGCATTGGGGGGATTTACTTTTGTAGTAACAGCCCTATATGAAGTGGTAAGTCACAGCTACATCCCAACCAACCAGTTATTTCTTAGCTTTGGTTTTGCATTCTCTGTGTTTTCAGAGTCCCCACCACCAATGCATGCACCCCACAGTCCTCTGATCTGCCACTGGGATGTGTGCATCATGGGGCTGTGATCTCCCATAGTTTAGTTAGGCATCTGGAGAGTGAGGGTCTAGAGATGCCATGACTTCCTTTGTGGCCTTTCCATGGTTGATGATGACTTCATTTAAGTCTTACCAGATCTGTGGAAGCCAGGTGCCTCTCCTTGTTACAGCTGTGGTCAGGGGACATACCAGTTGGTCAGATATTTGTCTGTAAGGTGTGTAAGTGAAACATTGTGGTTTCTGCAGCAGCAGAAGGTATGAGCAAAGCTTCCTTCTCTTCAGACCCATCAAGCTTTGTGTGCTGAGACCAAACTCCTCTCACACAATTTTTCTGGGAGGTTTTCTTGCTTGTGAACTGTACACTGGTGCCATCCTCACCTCCCCATTACTCTGGGACCTCAAAAACTGGATGTGGCTCTGACCAGCAGTGGGTGGTGGATGTGACTGAGGAGCAAGCTGCAGAATCATGCTGCTGACAGGAAATGCTGGCTCCATGCCAGCTACAGCCCTTCATGCGAAGTCTCTGACATGGCTGGACCAGTGAGTGCATAATCCTCTTCCAAGCTTTAAGAATTTCTTTTTTCCTTTCAAGAGAAACTCAGATCCTCATTATATATGCTGGAATTCAGACAGGTACACTCACAGTTGTCACTGCTGCCTGCAGGGAAGAAACCATATCCTTATTTAATAAAAAGGGGAAAAAAAAGGTGAAAACCAAATTAAGAGCACATACATGATTCCACTAGTTTGGATTAAAACGCAGACAAAGGACTTTTTGCTCTTTGTGTGAGTGACTTGGCAGGGTAGAGGAAGAAAAAGTTACTCTAATGCTGTTCTGAAATGTCATTCCAGGCTGCTCAAATATCACATTGCACTAAGGCTTGTAAATCACACGTCATATCCTAATTAAAAAATGACGAGCATAATTGGGTGTCTCAGTGCTGTGGCAGAACCTTGCACAGACAGGCGGGCTCCCAGGGTTTCAGTTGCCAGGGTGTAATCTGCCACGTCTACCTCCTGTGTTCCTTTTTGGAGTTAGACTCATCAAGGAAAGAGGTTAAGCATAAGACCAATTTTCATTGCTGGCAAGGGGATGTCAAGTGACTGACTGTAAAGAACAGGCCCAGGAAAGTGAATATTCTCTCTGCTAAACCACAGTTTTGAATGGAAGACCAGGCATAAGCTATCACTACAGTAGAGTGCTGAAGAAACCAGGGGGCTTTCTGCTGCTTGGTCACTTTGGAGACATTGTACCTGTATCATTTGCTTTAGTGTAGCCTTGGGTTTCATAGTACCAGTTATAAAATGTTCCTCTGGATATATCTGTCCTAGAAAAATTTAGAAGTGCATTTTCTGCTTTGGTGCAACTCTTCTCAGCAGGAAAGAAATTGCCATGTAGACAGCATATGCGGGACAGCTTACAAATGTGATGGGCAGAGGTTAAGCAGTTTTGGATTAGGTTCGTGGCAGGCATTTCAAATGAAGTAACAGCATCTGTTTTACAAGCTCTTGTATTTTTTTGGTCTCTCTAATTAAAGTAATGAGTGTTGCCTTAGTTATCTTGCTGTGAATAACAAACCAATTGGGGGAGAATTAATATTGACAGGATCTGTTAGGTAGATACTTGAGATTATTTTTTTTGGTCCAATGAAGTAAAATTTTGTGGACCAAGCACAGCACAAGTAGCTGAGGCCTCCCATGGAGACTGCCTGCTGCTGACCTTCTGGACTGCTGCAGCTCAGAGCTTCATGTGTTGCTGTGATGGCACTTAGCCAAGCTGAACTCCCTCTCCAGTCCTGTTGGATTCTTTCTGCTGATAGTCCTTTTTCAGGTTGTTTAATTTCTTCCCAATGAATGAGTGTGCCGGTGAGGTTGGGTTTGTTTGGTCACTGCTGGTGTTGAGCAACTGGCCAGTGTCTCTCCTTAACCCACAGCCCAATAGGCAAAAGGAGTATCTCTTTCAGGTCCCTTGGATGTCCTTCCTAAGTGTCTGCCTCCCAGTCCTGGTCAGCAGGGCAAAGCCCATCCTCATATGGTCCTGAGTACACTTCAGGGCATTGAGAGCTGCTCAGTTGTTGAATATTCTAATGGAGAGGTTGATTCAAAGCAGGCATGGGTTGGTTTTCCTCCATGCCTGGGGACCAGGGCCCCATTCCACACCTAGGTGCAGCCATAGTGCCCAGGCCTTCAAAGGGACCTGCAGAAGTCAGAGGCCATCCCTTCTCCCAAGACATGGTAGGCTTTGTCTGAATTACCTTACCCCTTTATCTTACATTCACCAAAGACTTTACACCTTACCCCTGGACAACTTGCTCTACATCTTCACTATCCTCACTGTTAAAAAAATCCTGCTTGTCTACCCTAAATCTTGTTTGGATTTAAACCTTTTGATTTTTTTCTGCCAGAAAGGACAATTATACTTTCCTGCTTGGTGGCTACTTTCTACATCTTTGAAGGGAATTATCAAGTCTCTCCTTGACCTTCCCCCCCACCTGCCTAACCACCAGTTAATCCAACCTTTCCTCTAAGGCTGTATTTTCATGGTCACTGACCATGCCTGTCGGTCTCCTGTGGTGTCTCTTCAGTTGGTACACATCTGAAACACCCACCCAAGGCTATGTTTTGTTTTGCTGATGAGATATTAGAGCTGTTGCCTCCTGGGTGGTAGTTCTCTCCAGCCCTCCCAGGTGCTGTAGGATGTTTGTTCATTCTGCACAGTGTGGATGCACACAACACTTACAGGCCACCACTGACTTGGGGTTCATAGTTGTGCCCTGAGCCATTTCCATTAACTTGTTGCTTTACCATTTTCTTCTCATCCTGTATTTTTCCACTGTCCTTCTGAATTGCATTCAATTTGTTTTCATTTTGACTATTTTTTTCTTGCTTTGCTTTCTTATCTAAAAATATAAGCTATATAGCCCAAAATATATGGTTATGCTTTATGTAAGGAAAGAATAACATTTTGCATGTCACTCTTATCTAGATCTGTTGAAAGGTAAATGCCTCTCTTCTCTGAGGCTGCATGAATTTGCCATTAACCACACGGAATACTCCATCAGAACAGTGCCAATTTCCTTCTACAGCCTCTCAGAATAGCTGTGTTATAATACTGGGTAATTAAATTGCACTTCTATTGCCCTTTTAACCAAGGGCGCGAACACCTTGCTTTAAACTGAAAATTCAAAAGGAAAACTTACACCTGTGTCCTGGCCTGGTAAGATCCCAGGTGAGATGATACTGAGACCAGTGCTGTCCCATGGGCCGTGTGCCATAAATACTGCTTTCATGGGGAAGATAAGTAAAGGGATGCTCAGTGTAGATGGATCAGCCTTGGGCTGTGCATCATATCAGAGTGAGAAGTGTTAGCTCTCCGGACTCCTGGTCTGTGCTTGAATTTGTGGTGATAAATACCTCTCTTGCTATGGAGTTGAGCTCAGCATCAGAGGTGCCTTCCCAGTGACACAGAGCTTTATAGCACAGGCTGTACTGTCTTGCTTTTCTCCCTTGATAGATGCTTTTTAGGTTTTTGAACGATTTGCGTGTGCTAAGGTGACAATTTGGGCCACCACAGCCCATAATGAGCTGTTTGCCATATAAGCATGTGGGGGCAGAGGAAGGCACAGAATATTGGGCTGCACAGGCCATATGCCAGAGTCCACCTTGCACAGTGCAGGGGCTTGCCAAGGGGCTGTGGTGCCACTGCTGGCAGGGTGAGGGTGTAGCAGACAAGCTGCTGCAGAGGTTTTGGAGATGAAACTGTTTTGACAGGGAGGGCACTAAGGCAGGTATGGATATCTCTTGCAGGAGAGGTCAGCAGCAGCAGCACGTGAAGAGAGGGGCACAAAGCAGTTCGAGGAGCTGGGTGTCCTTGGTTGCTCCTTCTTGGGTGTCTCTGGGTAATTACCAGAAGGGACCAAGTCCCTGGTGTCCCCTGTATCAGCACTGAAATGAGACAGGCAGAATCTTCTGAGCAACAGTCCAGCCTGTAGAGACACTCCACATTTGTTTTTGAGGCCCGTGTGCTCAGTGCAGCCTCTTGGAGGGGGAGACATGACAGCTCTCATGCTCCTGCTCTGATCATTTCAAGGTTGAGGAAATGCTGCTCAACTCCTGCCTCAGTTTCTTGAGCACGTGTGTTTCCCAGGGGTGTGGAGAGACTTAACTGTTACGAAGATTAAAACAGATACAGAAGCAGCAAGAGTCAGAGTAATGTGTCTGTTCAGCAGAATGTGAGGTCTGGCAGGAGGCACAGAAATGGCAGTTTTAATTATAAATGAATTTATAGTGCAATTTTCACTTAATATGTCTGGCATAATATTTTTCCAAGAGAGCTTCCAGGATGCTGGGCTGAACAAAGTGAGTGCAGCTTTCACTGAGTTGTACTAAGTTGCTCTAAACAATTGTATTTGTAACTCAGCAAATTCCTGACCTTTGCTCAGTGAATAAATTTGGAGAGCAAGATAAACATGCACACAAAGATGCTTTTTGCTTGACATTTAGATACTGTTAATAAGCGTGAGTAAAAGAATAAAATTCTAACAAGCACACATTATTTCAATAATTTGAACAGTAATGATTCATATGTAACTGTGTATTTACCAGTTAATCATTCCTGTAAGGCTTTCTAAAGAAAGCTGCAGAGTCAGACACCAACTTAAAAGTAGTAGGTTGGCTTTTTGTAAGGGACACTGCCTGGAAATAAAAGATGAGAATTTTATAGTCAGCCCACAATTTCAGGTTTCTGGGGTCCCCACTAAGTCATTGAATTCCAGATAAGAAGATCAATAAAGTCTAATTTTTTTTCCTCTGATTTCAAATCCAATTCTGGTTGTGGTTGGTAGTGATGGCTTTTTTTTTTTCTGGTCAAATAACAAATCTTAGGACCATACATCATTTCGGAGGTCATTCAGCTGAGGTCAGGGACTCTTTGCAGATTGTTTTACCAGCTATCGACCTGCAGAGAAGTACTTTGTGTTTGCTGATTTTTATTCTTTCTTTTCTTTTTCAGCTTCTGTGCATCAAAAAACCCCAAAGATGCTGTGTATATTCATCTTGTATCTTCGACCCCTGCCTCCCAAAAAGTTAAACTGTAACATAGGGTATCAGAGAGATGTTTTATCCAGACCATGCCTAGAGAGATGGTGTAATTCCAGCAGGACATGTGGATTTTTCTGTTGTTGAATTGTTAATTATAAGAAGGAAATGAACAAAAAAGCAGCAACCTCACTTGTTCATCACACTGAATAAAATGGTGAAGCAGATGGAGAGACTCAAGTGCTTGAATATTGTTCATGGAGCAGTTAAGTTGGTCAATAACTCCATTATCTGTAAACAATTGTGAGCAGCTGATGTTTGTTTGGTTTTGTTAGGCAAGTCAGGAGGAGGACAAACTTTCTCCTGTGGATGTGGAGTTAGGATGTGTGTACAGTATTGCTTGTGTGTCCAGCCCCTCTGCAACTGGGAATTGCTCCTCAGTTGCCCCTTGCAGATGATGAAAACAGTGATGATTGCTTAATTATTCAGAAACTGCAAGGCTCTGTAAAAATGCAAATCCTTTCATTTTCTAAAGAAAGTAGCCATGTAGCATCAGCCCAAAGTGCAGCTACAGTGTATTAGTGGTTGGACAGTACTTTTTTAGTCAAATTACTTTCCATATGCTGACTAAAATGCAGGACTCCAAAGCATCCAGTCTTGTCTTGGTTCTTCTGTATCTTACAGTGTCCAGACTCTGGTCCCACTGGAAATCGCAGCTATTGTTCAGCGCTGGCTGTCAGACTGTGCTGAATACATCATCCTCAGAGTTCCAAATGCTGCTGATGTGAGGCAATTTTTTATAATGGCTTAAGTCTTAATTTGCTGGCTCTTGCCTGCAGAGAAACCAAGAGCTGGGAACAGCAAAACCTGGCCCTGGAGAAGGCTCCAGGAAGTTTTTATCTACAATGCTTCAGTTTTCTACTTTATACTTTCTCCTTCTCTCTCTGTAACCCATTAATCACCCCACAATAGTCACAAACTGGTTGGGACCTTTTCCATAATTTATATTTTGAAGTTGTGTGGCAATGTGGCACCAACATTTACTATAAACTTGTGCATCTGAGCTGTCAGATCTTTAGTGACTTCGATAAAAAGTCTCTGTGCAATAGGTGGGAAGGCTGGTGTAAGAAAGGGCTGTGTACATTAAACCTTGGTGCTGAATAATCTTGCCTGGACCAGGTCTGTACTTGACAGGTCACTGCTCTCATGATTGCTCCCAGTCAGGGAAATGCATGTTGGAGCTCAGGGGAAAAATTTAAAAGTCTTGTCCTGGACTGTTCTGTATAACTGAGCAAAGTGTTCCTCTCTGGGTTAGGTCCATCCCCAAACTCTCCTAGGGCTTATATGATAATATGTTATTTAGGAGTTGACAGGTCCCAGTTATTTGGGAGGGAATTACCCAATTCCAATCAATTTAAAAATCATATTTAATCTAAACACTTGCTGCAGATGGGGGAGACAGAACAAGGGACACACCTTCATGTTCATACACCTCTGTTAGACATCTAAAATCCTCCTCTGGAAGAACCTTTGATTAGACCCCTCCCTTGTAAAGTGATGAACGTTAATGAGACAGAAGACCAGGGGTATGTGTAAAGTCCATGAGTGTTTTGGTGACTTGTGTGGGGTACTTCTGAGGCCTCTTCTGGAGGCATACACCATCTCCTTTTGGTGTAGATGGTTGGTATTAGGAGTCCTTTACTTAGGCACGATCACAGAAGTCAGCTCCTGATCTGTAGAGCCTACAGCTATGAGAGATGTAAAAATTGATGGTTATGTTGTTTCATGTTAGAGGCAGGCAAACAATGTCACATATGAAAGATTTCTTATAAAAGTCATGCTGCAGAATCATTGGCAGACGTGGAATGTTGTAATTGTCTTGTGGATCGATCCCATTCAGGATGGTTTTATTTGGAAACCTCCCCTATTCCTGAACTGTACAGCTCTTCAGACCTTTCCCTGGCTGGATGCAGCTATTGTCTTTTGATTACCCAGTCAATAGGCTGCCAAAATGTAGCTGCCCAGTGCTGGATGCTGACAAGCACAGAGGCTAATCTTGCATGCTCTCCTAATTCAGTTTTGCTTACAACACAACAATCAGTCATCTGGTAGGATGAGACCTATAAATTGTCCCCACGTCTTTTTGTGTAACTGTCCATGGACTGTCACATGGATATGAAAGCGTGTGCTATGAAGTGATGCGTTTTGCAAATGACTTTGTAGTTATGAGAGAAGTTTGCAGGTAAGGAGATGTTAGTTGAATAAATGAACTCCAGAGTTTTATATCCTTCAGGAAAAAGTCTGGCTGGGTTCAATAGGGTTGAAAATAACGGTGAAACTAAATGACATTATCTAAATTCTGCAGCAATTTTTCCCTTTGCAGTTTCTAGATCATGCTAAAGAACTAGTTCTCAGTTAAAATCTAAAATGTGATGTTTAATATCTATGGGCATGCTCTGCTGGAGGCAGCTGGTAGCTCTTCTGCAGCATCATGGGAGCTTGGAGCAGAAGCTGTATGCCTCCACAGCCTGTAGAGATTTGCTGTGCAAGAACTCATGGTTTGAAGATTTAATCTGGGTCATGCAGAAATATCCAAGAGAACAAAGTTTTGGCTTCATCTCCATTTCAAATACTTCAGTTTATTTCTTGTGAACTGTAGTGACTCTTCTAATGCCCAAAGTTGAACACTTAGAAGGCCTCCAGGACATGTCATCTGTTGGGTTTTAGCTTTCCTTAGGGGAGAGACTGTCTTTTTGTTGACTCACGTGATGGCTGTTGCGGTCTTGGCACAGTATGAGAATGCAGACTGTGAGCTTCTGTCCATAGTGAGAGTGACCTGATTTCAGTAAGGTTTTCAACTTGTAGGTCCCAGGGTTTGACTTCTTAAAAATTGTTTTCACCACTTATTCAATGAAATACCTTAACTGGAAGATTCAGCATGTGCGAGGTTCTGTCAGAACCACCTACACAAAGATTGTTAGGTTTTCCTAATACGGTACAAACTAGGCTGAAACATTGGAGCATTTACTTAAAAGCTGATAATCTGGCGTATTTAAAAATGAAGATTCCTGCTCCTCTAACTTTAGCACATGGAGCTCACAGTAGGTGATGTCATTTCCTTGGAGTTTCTAGGTCATACTGCCCAGTTTTTATAATTGGTACCAAGCTGGGCTTCTAGAAGCATCCAAGTATTTGGTCTGATAATCTCCACAAAAGCTCTTTCTCACAATGCAGTGGTTTTTATTAAATATTCTTACCCAAAGTAGCACTGATGAGAAAACTGATAGAGGGAAACAGCTTCTTTTGGTGTTGCTTCTAATTAAACAGTGGCACGGATGGCACAGCTCTTGTAAAGTGCAATCCCACTGCTTTAATCTGGTCTAGCTTGAAATCTGGTTTAGTGTAAATCAATGAAAGCCAAAATAAACTGTTTAGTTAAGAGCTTCCAACACAAACGCTTTGGTGTGTTGACCCCTATGGCTCTGAGACTTGTTCTGGGGGGCTGATGTGCTTCCAGCTGTCATTGGGTTCCTTTTGCAACCTTGGTCTCCTCCCAGAGCTTCCCACTTGTCCCAGATCTTCCTATCTTATTGCATGTATGATTGTTCAGCAGCTTCAGGTGGTCAAAATGGGGGGGGCGGGGGGGGGGGGGGGGGGGAAGGCTAAACACAAACGGAGATTTAAAAAATTTCTTGTT
>WTSP01019674.1:0-62977 GCA_025331215.1 Actenoides lindsayi
CTCATCCCGAGGTGAGGTCATGGCGGGAAGTCCGTCACTCCAGAGTCCCCCCTCCAAAGCCGGGCCCCTCAGGAAGGTCGCAGGGCTCGACCTCAGTCCTCCTGTCCCGCTGTCCTGCTACCTGCGTGTCACCGTGGCCCCACCACAGGCCAGAGATGCGCGGAGCAGAGGAAAGTGGGCGGGCGGGGGGCGCCCCGACGGCATCAGGCAGAGCGGGGCTCGGCCACCAGCTCTTTCGCACACGCAGCCCAGCCGCCCTCGGTCCCGCAGCGACTCAGCGGCCGCCCAGCTGCCCGCCTCTGCGCGGTGGGAGAGCTGCCCCCCCGGAGCTGATGCTGGGCGCGGGGGGGTGTCTTGAGGTCGGGCGGCCTTGCGGGAGGGCGCCGGCCCCGCCCTCTGCCCGGGCGGGCCTCTCCGAGCAGCCGAGAGGCGAAGCCGTTGCCGCCCCGAGCGGACTAAGGAGGGTGAAAAAGCAGGGAAGAGCTGCCGAGGGACGAGTCCCCGTGGAGCGTCGCCTTTCCCGTCGAGTGTCCCTCCCGCCCGCGAGGCAGTGGCGGGGACGGTGACCCGGGAAGATGGTGACTGTGGTGACGAAGCTGGTGCACTACCTGCACCTGAGGTAAGGGCGGGCGAGTGCGGCGACCGCCCCGCTCCTCCCGGCGGGCGCGACCCCCAAAGCGGCCTCCGACTCGTGAACCGCGCCGCAGGTTTCGGGCTGCGCCGAAACCTCCAGCAGCCGTCGGCAGGGAAACTTTGGGGGCTGCCGCCTGGTGCGTTGCGGTACGGAAACGAGTGATGGTGGCGGGGGCTGGCGCCGCGGGTGGGAGGGAGCGTGTGCGCTCCCGCAGTCGGTACCTGACCCAGCCGGTCCCTTCCGTCTGCGCTCCCCGCGCCTTCGGGCTTCTGCCAGCCGTTCGTTGACCTGCGTCTTGCAGCACAACAGGACAAGACGGCGAGTCGGGGAAGATACACGGTTGTTAGTTGATAGGCTGAAAAGTTGATGTCCCTGCAGTACTTGTGTAGCATAATTATAATAGCACGAGTTAGACAAGTTGCATATTTCTTCTTTTTTTTTTTTTTTTTATGTGACTTCTGATAGGATACGTTACTAAGCCATTTTTTCCCAGTATCATCTATTCTAATTAGAATTTAGCGGATAAATTCAAGTGATTTTCCATTCAGTGGAGAGAAAGCAAAAAAATGTCCAGTCCCGGTGATGTTCTACTTGTATTTTATTGAATCACAATTCTTCTCCTGTATATGAATGCTTAATGTGCGTCAAAAGACTTGATCCAAAACATAAAGAAAATGTATCGAGAGGGAGCATGCTTTGAGCCAGAAATTTAATTTGTGAAAGCAGTGATATTTTTGTGCAACTTTTCCCATGCCAGCTCTGGGAACTGATTTCATTGGCTATTTTTTCCAAGTTACCCATAGCAATGAGTGAAAAAAAAAAAGGCAATCAATTGTACTGTCACTTTTTTTTATTGGTATGATTTCAGGCTTGATTCCTAGGATATCCTAGGATATCTGGAGTATGTAGATGTTTTTTAAATGACTGTTAAAATAATAATAATATTTTTGGCATGAATTACATGAGAGAAGTATTTAATGTCACCAGGCTTTAACCTGTTTTTTCCAATAGGATGTTTTAACTGCTAAAAATGTTTAACCTATTCTGCAAGTCTAACAAAAATTATAGCCAATTTTTAAAATTTTTGTGGTTTTATGCTGCCATTCCTTTGCTGGGCAGATAGAGAATATGTCAAGAAGGAAGAATCCCTGCCAGTTCCATACACCCGCCTCCCTTCTTTTGTTCTCTAAAGAGTGTTTTTTTGTTTAGCAGCGTATTACTGATGATTTTGAACCAGAGCTTCATGGCTCTATTTGCTTTATAAACAAACAGCAGACACAGCCTCAAAGGCTTTATAATACAGAGGGAATTAGACAACAACGAGTAATTCAGACAGATGGGGGAAAGCAGCAAAGCAGTAAAGTTATGTTCTTAAACCAGCAGCAGTCTAATAACTGTCAAGTGTTTTGTATCTATCGTGAGAAAACATGCGAAGAGGCCAACAACTTTACTAAACTTAGAGGAAGCTCTTCTCACACTGGATGAGCATCAAGGTATTGAGAAAACATGGTGAACTTACCGGAAAATTTAATAAATGCGTGGCCTGTGGCCCGGATGAAGGCAGAATTGCAGTATTTTAGTACTGAGTGAAATAAGTCAATAAAATTAGGATAGATTAAAAAGTCCAGCAATTTGCTTTTACAGGAGAAGTAGAGCTATTGGAGATGTGGCTGCAAAGGGACTCGGTAAATGCAGCAGGTGAAGAACTGAATGTTATTAGTCATAAATGAACATTAGTTAGGATAAGTTTCCATTTGTCAAAGCTAAATAAAAGGATAGATACTTCACCAAATGTTGCGGGAATGGGAAATAGTGGCAGTATCTGACACAAAATAAGTGAGCAAGAGGTGTTCCCCGTAGCCAGAACACATCAGCGAGATAGAGCGTACTTGCACACAGACCAGATCAGGTGGGGGTACATGTTCATCTCTAGTGAGTCTGCAGGCTTGAAGTGCAGCTTGATTGTAGCAAAATCATGTAATACTTTTGTCCATCTGCGTGATAAAATCATGACAGATAGGTGATAGATGTTTCAACCCATGCCAGTCAGGCATGAACAGCTACTATTAGGCATTACCATGTGCTCATTGTGCGTCTTCATTAGCAAGTGACCAGCAATATAACAGTGAATCTGGAAACAATAGATAAGAGAATGCATATATAGAACATTGTCTGACTTATCCCTGAAATACTATTATTTCTGATTAAATCATTTTAGAAGGGTTCAGGCTAGCCATGCAATAGTATTTTCTGTTTTTTTTTTTTTTTTTTCTTTCTATATGTGAGGATGGATATACTTAAAAAACAGTTAACAGCAAGGAAAACAAAAAATTATCTGTTTGATTGAGTTAAGAGTAATTAGGTAGCTGGTGTGCTGGGAAAAATTGTCATCAGCATTGTCCTTTTTTCTCCCCTGAGTAGAGCACATGCAGAAATGCTGAAGGTCAGCTGTGACCTTTGTATGCTCTGTAAATTCTTAACCAGCGAGAACTGGTCCATGAATTGGATTTTAAGGATCTGCTGCAGTTAAGTGAATAAATATTACGCTAATATATAATAAGAAAAAAATATTTGAAGGTGAGAAACTGTACTTAATAGGTTCACAAGAATACAATTTGTGACAAGATTAGATTGTGCCAGTAAAAGAGCACACTGGGGGAAGCCCAAACAATCACTATAATCAGATCCTTAGAGGATCACAACTATGCTCCTTAATTCAGTACTTACTGAGAAACAGGTAGTTAATTCAAATCACTGTAGGACTTGTACAGTTAGGAGAAATGTGGACAACGTAGGAATCCGTCTTAACCTTTGATTTTGACACCTTGCAAAACATTGGATCCTGAAGCTACAGGAACAATATTACAACCCTGAGCACTCTAAAAAATGCCCTTTCTAAAAATCTAAAGTAAACCCATTGGAATACAGTATTCAGATTTGCTAGAAGAAAACACATAGCAGTACTTTGTCTCTTACACTTACCTGGACTAGTTAGCCTTTAAAGAGGATGAGTCTGTCCCCATTTAAGTCCCATTCAGCTCAGTCTTCAATTTCTGATTAGTTTCAGTCAGACAAAACCAGGATCACTGAATGGAAATGGATCACCCAAGAAAATAATTATAAAAATATGAAATTACTTTCTAAGTAAGGCAAGGTGTTTTCATATAAATGTACTTTATGTAATTACCTCTACATAATTAAAGATTGTGCACTAAGTGAAAGCAGAGCAGCATACAGAAAATGAGATGAGCAGTGATTCTTGAGAACAATAGACAAAGGAGATGGCAGCAGATAGAGCAGCTCCGAAGGACACCAGGCAACACAAGCAAACTGAAGACAAAGACATAGACTTATGAATGTAAGACATTCATGAGGGGAATGAACATTTGATGCTACCAAGGCGATTTCCACAGTAAATTGTAATGCAGAAATTTGAACCGAAGTGTGGCTGTGGTGGTTCCTCATTTTAGGAAATGAAATGATTGAGGTACATAGGTGGGAAAGAGCAGTCCCAGGTTTGAAGCACTTTTTTTGGAAGTTCAGTAATTGTTATAAATTAATTGTTTTCAGAGCCTGCCTCTGGAAGTGGTCACATAAAATGCAACAAGATTGTCAATTGAAGCAGCAACTAATAAGACTATTTTGGAGTGGTCATGAGATCCTTGCTTTTATATGTGAAATTTTTCTATCTTTAAAAAGTTGGCCAGAAAATAAAAAAAGTAAATAAATCTACTAATATTGTCAGACACATCTTCCTTCATCCCTCTGATTCCAACATCTGTATACTCACCAAGAGGTCTCACTTAGATTGTGCAGCCTTTGGTATGAGCATGGACTTAAGGAACTTAAAAATCCATGATCTGGTTCTGCGTAGTTCAAGATGTGGTTCATAAACCGAGTACTGCCTGAGGACTTTTTCTGGCAGGCCTGGCACATTTTTCTCAAAGGGGCCTGGGATGAAGAAGTTTGGACAAGACACTGCACGGCACCTCAGCATGTGGCTGTGCATGGTTAGCTTGAGGTAGGAGCAGTGAGGAGAGAGGTTGAGGGAGCAGAGGAAGGAGCATGACTTCCTCCTGTGTAGAGGTCCAGCTGAGGTTGAAGCTGCTCATGTTGCTGTTACAAAAACACACAGTCTGGACCTCTCAGTTCAGCATCCCTGGCTGCCATACTTGGACAAAGTGTTTCCCTGTGACACTTCTTTTTTTCAGAAGCTTCATGTCCCTCTTAGAGTGCCTCAGAGAACTATCATGATTCCTGAGTTCGACTAGGTGTCTTTGTTTCCACTTTTCTGATGGCTTGGTACCAGTGTGGCCATCTCTTATGGACAAGTAAAGGATGCAGGGTTCTGGAAAATGCTGCAGGTGACTTTATGCAGCACAGGCATTATTTTACATCTCCTTGTGCTCTTGCACTAGCATACACATGCTTTGCATGGACCACTGCCTGCCTGGTCTTTGATGCTTACTAACCTTCTTCCCCTTCAAAGCCAAAGGTATACTTGTACATAATCTTGTTTCACTTATAAATTTGTAGATTAAAATCGTTAGCGCATTAGAACACATAGACCTCAAGTGATGTTGTTGGCTTCTGAAGTTCTTGAGTCTTCATTTAGAAGCTTAAGGTATGTTTAACATAAGATTACTGGGTTTTATATATATTTAATGTAGCTACTCTCTGTTGCTGCTTCTACCCTAGTGTAGGAACATAGCACAGGAGGATGACAGGTTGGAAAGAACTTTCTATCTCACTGAGTGCTACCTTGTGGTTTATAAAAAAAAGACAATCTCTAATCCATTTCATAAGCATACTAAGCTTTTTTTTGAAGATTAGGTTGTTTGTCCTTGATGGGTGTGTTGCAACCTTGGTCCTCCTGATATTTAGAAATGGATTTCTATTTTCAACCTACAGTTGCCAATGGAAAGTTTCTACACATTTCTTTTTTTATCAGCATTGTCCATTAACTTCAATGGATTTTCCCACCCAAGATATCTATGTTTATGAGTACTTGCAAACAGCAGTTTTATTGCTGCTTCTTAGTTGCTTATATTGGGTAGATTCTGCTCTTTCCCATGTGATTGTCAATGTTTGAATACATCTTTCTTAATTATGAGTGATGAGAAGTGACACTATAATTTTAAGTTGTGTCTGATCGATGTCTGTGATGATATTAAAACTTTGCTATCTAGCCTGATATAGCTAGATACTCATAGGACAGAAAATGCCTTTTTTATTGCTATACTGCACTGTGTCTGATGGTTGATGTATGACCAATTAATATCTGTCATTTCAAACTGATGAGTCCCCTGGCTTGTAGCATAAAATCTAGTTATTAAGTCGTTAAATACATGCACTTGTGTCTCATTTTTATTTGTTCAGTCCTTATATTTATCAATTTTTCCTGTATAATATCATAGACTTTCTCTGGATTGATATCCCTAATTTCATACTATCAGTAAAATTCACATTTTTCTTTCTGTGATAAAGTTATGAATGAAAATATTAAATAATAAGATCATTAGTAAGGGGGAGCCTTAGGAAATTTTAATAGGAAGACTACCTTGCCCTCAGTTCATCACTTTGCTTTTCAATGTGATGTATTGCTGTCTCTTTTCGGCTAAGTTGTTCCTCAGTTTACAAACTTGCACCGTTCCCAATCTCCTGTTTGTGTAACTGTGTATGTAGTTATATTCCTTATGTGGTACAGTGTCAAATGCAATACTGAAGGCCATATAGGTTTGATCTGATGCAGCCCTCTGTCTTTAATACAAGTTATTTTATTACCAAAATCTGTATTTACCTTGGTAAAGCCCTGTTGTATTTTATCCCAGGTTTCTACTTACCTCTGTGTCTTAAAATATCCTTTCCTCTGAAGTTCTTAAAAAGACATGCACAGTATCGAGCTTGGAGTAACACATGTAAAGTTGCTGGTTATTCAGTTTTTCTCTTTCTATTTGTTATGTTGACATTCTCTGGTAATATGGCATGACTTGAGCTCATAGATTTTTTTAATTACTTACTATTGAAGTTATAGATGAATTTTTTCAATATCTGAGGCAGGAGATTATCTGTTTTGCCTAGCTTAATTTTACCAAACCTTAAAAACTTTGCTTCTATCCTGAATGTGATGTGTTATACTCACATTTTCAGTAGTTGTCTGGCTTTTGCTGTCATTCTCCTTACAGAAGATTGAGTCAGAAAGTTTTGGGGTGGTCATGGAACATTATCTTTGTTATCAACTCCATTCTTACTTTGGAACAACTTCATTGCAGTTTCATTTATCTTTTTTTCTATACTGTCAAAGAATAGTATACATTTATTTTAATTTATATAGCCAGGTCTCAGGAACTGTCAGCTGTCAGGACTCAGCTTGACTTTTGGCAAGTCTCATTTTATCCCTACAATTTTTGACCTCTAAGACAGCTTTCTTGTCATACCTCACTGCCCTCCTCCCTGCTCCACCCCATCCCTTCTTGGAGGCCTTTTGCTCATACAATATATAGTGTTTAGATAGATCCATTTAGTTTTTCAACCAAAGATGCTGCAAACTTGTCAGTTATTTTTATGGAGCTGTCAAGTCTTTTTCTTCAGAGGATACTGAACATCCAAGAAGCCCATGGTGATGCTGTAGAACAGAGAACTTAAGGTCTTAGGCATGAGGATCATCTATGTGTAAGCCTGGATTCATATTGTTTAAAAGTGACATAGGATGAAGAAAAAGCACACACTCTGCAAAATGAGATACTATTTAAAGTAGTGAATTCAGCTCATTTCAACTAAAAAGGATTACTGAACGATTGTGTATCAGCTCTGCAAAGATGTCACCCTCTTCCATCAGCACCTTTGTCTCAAAAAGAGGATATTCATAGCTGCTTTGAAACAGCTTAAACCACTTTCTGACCAATCTATGATAAATGACAAAAAAATTCTTAAAATGAATTAAGAGTGTCCATCCAGCAGTTTTCACTCCATTAAACTTGACTGGCTCTTTGACTAAAGAAGGCTGTCACTGATGTTCTGTTAGCATTTATTTCTCACCAGTCTGCTCCATGTGATACCTCCTGACAACCACACAACGGTGGGAGGATTGTCAGAGACCCAGGAACATGACATGGGACACTGACCATTTCAGCTTTTCACTAGGCTTTCCAGGTGCTATGGAAAGGAAGAGAAACACTTGTACTGTTTGGAGGTGGAGGGTGACCATTGCCACCAAGAAGGAAGCCGCTGACAGACATCTTCAGACTGCATCCTCTCTTTCTTATACTACCTGTCAAGCCAGAAGCAGCTCTGGCTGGGTGGGCCATGTGGTGGCTTTCCCAATATTGGAAAGGAGATGGCTGCAATAGCTGTAGTAGTCAATTCCCTCATTCTGTTAGGGAATACAACAATAATAAGTCCATGGCATACACGTATACCTTCAGTCCCTCACTCTTCCTACTCAGATGCTTATTTCCTCCAGTCCTTCCTGCCATACCATCTCAGCAAAACTGGCTGCAATAAGTAATGAAAAGACTAATTTATTTTTTTCTGCAACAGTGGCCAATAGAATCTTTGGATGCTTGATTCCTAATAAGTATAACTTTTTATAAGCCTCATTCCTCCTTTGTACTTGCAAAACCTCCTTCATAATCGCTGGCCAAAAACCAGAAGCCACCGTGGCCATCACAGTCCATCAGCCTAGAGTGAAGGTTTTCACCACTTTATTAATTTTTCTTTCTGCAGCACAGAGATCAAAATGAGAAACAGTGCTGCAGAAAGGAAACATCACAAGATACGAGATTTAAAGCGGGAGCCTGAAGTAGTGAAAATTATTAGAAAATTAAAAAATAAAAATTAGAAAATAAAAACAACACAGGCAAGCACATTTTACTTAATAGAAGACAGCAACCCAGAACAGCTCTTAGCCACTGAGGGTCCCACTGAGCTGTGGGAATTTGAGTAGTCAGCAGATGGAGTAATTAAAAACGGAATTATTTTGTGGAATTACTGATACATAAATCAAGCAATGTTATGGAAGGAAGTTGGTGACTTTGTAAAAAAACAGAATATGGTTGCAGTTGTAAAAAATGTTCTTCCCAGTGAGCATGGTAATGAATAATGAGAGAAATGCATGCTAATTAAAAATCTACACCCAGGCTTAATCATAGAATACAATAAAAAAACAAGTGGCAAGAATGACATTTGAAGCCAAGCTCAAAACAAAGATGTCCAGCAAAATGAAGTAGTCATAGGCATTCAATAAATTTAGCAGTTTTAAGAACAGAAGTCCTCATACTTCATACACTCCCAAAAGTAAGCTTAAAGTCGAGGCAAGTATTATTTATGGAGTTTAAGATTTTGTTTGTTTGTTCTTTATGGCCAGGTAAGTTGGTCATATAGATATTTCTTCTTGTTTTATTTGAATCTGTTTTGTTTAATACAGTTTTCAAAATTGGAATGTCTATAGATGGTGGTGTGGTGGAACTCCTCATGCACTGGGCAGAGAGGTGCACTGACATATTGGACTTTACCATAATTCTTGAGGCAAGACCAAATGGCCTGAGGATTTACACAAAGTAATGAGAGCCAGACCTACTTACCCTTGCTTACACGTATCCTTTCTTCATTCCCTTTCTGCAGAATTTACATTTCCTCTAGCAGAAATGAGAGGACAGACCCTCTTCCCAGGTGCAAACCAACCCCTATGGTCCATTCTAGAATGCTATCCAATTATTTAATTTTTCTCCAAAACCCAGACTTTTGGAGATGGCTTATATGCGATCGAACCAGAGTGTCAGAACCTGCAAGCAAACATTAAACAAGCCAGAGACATATCCTCAGCATCATCCTTATGCAATTTGCATTGCAGCTGCATAGAGCAGGTTGGTGAAGGAGATGGATACAGAAGTGCTGAATCCAAGCACCATAGTAATAGCTTGATGGATGGTGCTGCATCAGATACTGTACTTGTACAGGCAGGAGTCTGAAACACTCAGAAATTTCAATAAAGCTTAATTTTATCATGCAAGCAAGGAACATTAGATAAAAATACTGTTCCTTTAGCTCAAGTTAAATGGTCAGATAGATTTTACTTTGATGCTAAGAAGTGGTAGTCATATTCAACTTTAAACAAATACTAATTGCTAAAAATACAACATAGCTGAATGAATGTGGCAAAAGAAACATTTGTGAAAAAATGTTAACTTCTGTGAAGGAACTCAGATTACTAGAACAATGTGGTTTTGGCACAGGAATTATGAATTCCAGAAATCAGCATTCATGTATGTGTGTGTGAGTCAAATATAAAGTTGAAAAAACTCCCCAGACTATACTCACCATTAAATCAAGCAGTAAACAATAATTTCATTATGTGGTACAACCAATAGAGGAACTGCAGAATCAAAACTCTGATTTTGTCGCATAAAATTAGCAGGAGGAGTGATTCTATAGCCCTTGATTATCAGAAAACCACCATTTCCTAATGCATTTATAGGAAGTTGTTTATATTCTTATTGTTTGAAAAAAAACCTATGAAACTCTTACATACAATTTCTTATGATGGACCTAACATGAAAAAAGCCTCAAGTATCCATGGAAAGTCCTGCTCAGTGGGTTCATTAGATACAGTTAAAATCTGTAATAAGAGACAGTCTTGGTGCCCAGGAAAGCAAAGTAGTGGTTCAGTTCACGCTTTGTAGAAGTGTCACATTGAACTAGTGAAACTGTGGGGACCGTCACTCACCTGAAAGGGAATTGCTTCAGTTGGGAATCAGGATCCTTGCTGGAAGATGATAAGGTCATCTATAATACTTATGTAATAATACTTATGTAATACTTTTGTTTGGACACAAAGAGTGAACAAAGATTGTAAGTGCAAGTAGTATTCAGTGGAAAGAAGGCTAGGCCACTTCTAAATAAGAATTGCTAATCAAATCAATGCTGTTACAGTAGTATATGTCCTATTTGTCTTGGACCTGGCAGATCAATTTTTATTCTGAACACTGTTATGTGATACACATTTAACAACAGTTAAGGAATAATAGGGGCCCAGCACTCTTTAGTGTTTCTGATTGCTGTGAATAAGAAATTAACTGCCTGAAGAGGAAGTAACGTGTTATTTTACACATTATTAACTTTACCCTTTCCTTTGTGAGGAAGGAACTCTGTTTGAGCCTCTCACTCACAGAAGAGCCATGGATTCCTCTGGGTGGAGGCAGCCATTGCAGTTGCTCAGATGTGCAGATGAATGTGCATGTGCAGAAAGACAATGACGGCTGTGATGACATCTGACAACTAGGAGAGAAATGTCCTTTAGAACCAATTTCAGTCCATCTCAGATGACTAAATCGAGTCTGTGCCATAGAGGTGATCTGTGGGACCTTCGCCTCTGCACATTACCGGTGTGGGATCACTTCTGTGAAGGGTGCGTGCAAGAGGAGAACTGGTCTCCTATGTATTTTTCCTGTAGGAAATTTTAATTCAGTTAAAACAATTTGGATCCTCTGTGAAGCATATGGTCCCACATTAGTTGGCCAGCACTAGCAACAGATTAACATTTTAGATAAATGCTACATTTTGCTTTTATGACAGTAAATGCAATTAGACCTGAGCATAATGTGACAAAAGATTCCAGAGCCAGAGGAAAGTACATGTTCTTTGTGAATTAGAGACCCGGTATTGATTTGTAATTGTATATATGAGATAGAATGGTTTATTTCTCTAATAATCTTTAAAGACTACCATCTGGCTCTAGACAAACTTAAGAAGGAAACTGAACTTGGATAAAAACCTGCTGTGGATAGTTAATTCACTTAAAGGATCAATTTCTAATAAAATCTAAGGATTGGGCTGTATGATAATCCTTTGAACTACTTCCAGCAGCAAATTTGTCCTTAGCTTTCGTTCCCCAGAGTGGCACTTGGCTTTCTGGTGATATACACAGTATCGTCCAGAAAAACTGACTGAAACAAAATTGAAGGAATTAAAAAAATACTGCTATCATAATAGTAATAATAGCAGTAAACCTCATAAAAGTATAGATTAGAATAATAAAAGTACATTAAAATATGTCTCTGTTAAGCTCCAGTTCAATTTGATAAAGAGGAAGTCATGATGACCTGTACATAATAGGTTTAAATGCAGTATGGGGTGTTATGTTTTCTTTCAAGATGTCTTTAGAATTAATGCAGAGATACCATTTTAATGTTTTGGGCATCATGTAGCTGTCCATTTAGCAGCTTACGTCAGATTTATAAATCCTTCCTGTCATTTTTGCAAAAGGAAGCATTACTTCATCTATTACACTGTAACAACAGCCTATAGTTTTCTTAGGTAAGTCCAAAGTTCAGGCCTGTGTCAGAGGTGAGCTACATTAGTCATTTGTGATGAAAGGAAAGCCTCTGTTAATGCTCATGCACTGGGATTGAGATGACTTGAATGCTGTAATCCTTCCTGTTCAACTGTTGGCATTATGCTGCCATCTGACAACAGCTGTTTCCTCCTTAATCTAATAGCAAAAAAAAAAAGTGGTAGATTGTTTCTTGCATCGTTACAAGCCTAGTTGTTCCAATTTATGTCATAGTAAATACGCACATTTATCACAGTAAAACCCTCTAAAAATATATACATGTATTACATATAGTATAGTCTTGTTTATTTTTGGCATCTGCTTTGATAAGTACCCAAAGAACCAAAAGATGTTGTTCTGCACCCACTTGTTATTTTTAGTTCTGTAGTGAGGAGTGTGTTATGTGGCACAGTGGGATCCAAAACTTGTCGTGAGGACAAAACCAGGCATTTGGGGCACATAAAAAATGAGTAAACATTGCATGTCATGACACTTTGTAATTGCCACTCTTGGCAGAAAGCCAAACATGAAGTTCACCAAGTGTTTTGAAGCTACTGGAGCTGGAGGATCCTGCCATGGAACTGCGCATCAGGCTGACATTTCTGCATTTCCTGCCAGCTGCTGCTTTCAGGACATGAAATTACGCTTGCCTGAAGTATACCCCGAGCTTCAAATTGTTGGGGTACTTAGATGAAACTTGGAGTTCCAAAACTCATCCATGAGAATCTAATTCAGACACTGTTGGGTCGTGGCTCCATCAGAGGTGCGGATTTGACTGACAGCTATCTGTATGTTCACCTGTATTGAATACATTTGGTGTTAGAAGTAAAATAGAGGCTTGCTAAATGACAAAGTATTCCTTTGAAGCAGAAGACTCAACATTTGTATTAAAAAAAAAAATAGAAAAATCACTGAGTTAGTGGTACACCAAAGAGTGGCTGCTGTTCGTTGTGAAGTGGGAGAATTTATCTTGAAGATTCTGTCCCTCTTTATGGATGTTTTCTGAGCTCAGGAACACAGCAAAGTGCAGCTATAGACAGAGGGTAGAAAAAAAAAGGGCTCACAATGAAAGTCAGGCTAATAATTCTGTACCTTTCAAGAGCAGAAATTAAAGACTTCATTAGAATTTCAGGTAAAGTCCTTTGAATTGAAAATAGGGGCATCTGTATTTACAAGAATGGTGAATGCAGTAGAAAGCACCTGGTTTGCACCCACCATTCTGCAGTACATGTGCAGATCATGCTAAGGATACCAGTCTCTCTAATACACAGGGAAAGGGGGAAGGATTATGTGAGTATCAGTTTGGGAACTATTATGCTCTGATCCAGACAATTATTACAAACAATCCTAATTGTTGACAGCAAAAATACTCAAAATCAGCTCAACTTCAAAAGCAGAACTCCCAGCTTATGCTTGGGGGAAATGGGCTTACGGTCAAGAGCTTCAAAAGTCCACCTGCACCAGCCTAGTAACTGTTGAGGGAAGTGAAAACAAAACCAGTCTCTTTATTGCTAAACACAAAATATTATCCTAGTAGCAGGACAGAAAGGACAAATGGTCCTACTCTGCTATCTACTCTTCCTGGCAGATATGTGCTTAGGAGCAACAGAATACCTTCCTTCCTTCATGTTTGAAGATGATGATTTCAGAGGCTGAAACACACCACAGACTGCCTAGGCAGAGAGTGAACTTCTCATTTGCTTCTAGAATCGTGCTCTGGAGTTTGTGCAACCACAGATTTGTGATTCACAGGATCTTTCTGCACACTCTTGTTTTAGCTAAGATTCATGCTAAGATTGTTAGCTTAGCAAATCAAGATTCGTCAGTGCTCTTTTGTATTAGCTGCTTCCAATAATAAGACTTTGCTTGCACATACAAATAGTAGGGGCACAATGAAAACATTGCAATCCATAATAGGTAGAATTAAATATAGCAGGTATTTTTGTGACACTGAAGAATGTATGAATAGTGATCAAATGCTTAGGGATGAAATGGAAGGAAACAAGATACGGAATACTCTGCTTATATTAAAGGCCTGTTGTGTAAACTGTATGTAATATAATCTTTAAACAGGTTAAGTTCTTGTGAGTATTCTCAAGGGAGTTTCTTTTATTTTCACCATTACCTTGATTTAGTCAGAAGGAAATACAGTTTATTTAAAAAGAATTCTTAGGTTTCAGTCCTACTGCCTCAAAAATAACACCAAACCCAAATGATCATTGTGGGACAGTATGTGGGCATCAGTATGAGCATGAGTATGAACTCTGGGGATGCATGTGAATATGTTTTAGGACATAGAAGCTGATAATATATACTGACAATTTATAGTGAGAACAGATCTTTTCTAGAAAGTCTTCAATCCAGAGGTATTTTTAATGTTCGTACTTTTTGCTATAGCTAAATGTATTTGGCAGTTGCAATTCTTTAACTCAAAATACCACTCATAAATTTGTAGTGATGCAGAGGACATCTTTCTGTTTGTCCATTGACATTTTTGATATTTACATTTCCAATCAGGGCATAAACAACAGTTTTGCCTGGCTAAAATGCACCATTAAAATTTAAATACGTGTTTATTTTGCTAATACATAATTCACCGAATTAAGATAACACTGAACATCCACTATGAGCTAAAAACTTGGCTTGCAATTTAGGAAGGGGCCTGTGTTCTGCAGATAAGTACACTGTCAGTATTACTCTGTGTTTAAAATGTTTCAGCTACATGGGTTAGAATTGAAGAATTGCTTCATGTTTTGCTCAGCAGGAGCAGGCTAACCTGTGCATCGCAAGTTCCAAGTTTAGGACTTGAGAGTTATTTGTGACCACAGCATGTTAAATATGATCCAGATTTCCTCGAATGGTGATGCATTTATATCTCATCAGAAAATTATATCCTCAGAAAGTGCAAGGAAATCAATCAAGCTTTATGATATCAAAAAATAACTTGCACTTTATTAAAGTTATTAAAGTTATTATTAACTTTAAATAGGATGTGTTACTTTTTAGAAATGATATTTTTTAAAACAATGCAATATAATAAAAGTTTTTTGCTACTGTCCCATATACTGAAACATAATTTGTGATTTTTGTCTTTCATATGCATTTACACTACGTTCATTGCTGCAAGGAATCAGGATTATTTGAAATTACGGGCTATTTGAACATAGAAGTAGCTCTACTTGGTTGGGCCAAAAGTCCATCTACCTGGTATGCTATCTGTGTTTAAAATATGGCCATTCAAGAGCTTTAAAGCAGGGCTGACATTCCCAGTGCTTTCACCAGCTTGCAGCCATGTGCTGCCAGGCATTTCCTGAGCCAGATGTTCTTTCTATGTATATAGTAATAGTCTAAGGATTTCTTTTCTGCAAACATGTCTGGTCTTGCTGAGAACCTGTGTAAGCTTTCGGCTTCCCCAGCATCCTGTGGCAAGCAATTCTGCTGCATAATGACACTCTACATGAAAAGCCACCACCTTTTGTTTGTTTAGAATACTTTTTTTTCACTGTAGTTATAGTTAATTCCTCTTAGTTCGGATACTGGAAGAGTGTGAATGATCCATTGACAGAATGCTTTTTTTTTTTTTCCCTTTGAGGTTTGTATCTTACTAATTTAGGTCCCAGTCTTAACCTGCAGAGAACCTTCTCTGCTCTCTTCATTCATTTTTTTTTTTTTTTTGGTTCATTTGGTTGGTTGGTTGGTTGGCTGGCTTTTTTTTAATTGATCCTATAATTACAGTAGCTGGCAGTAAAATCACTAGTATTACTTGTTGTAAGGTATACCCAACTAAGCCCTGAATTAGAAATAGTATTTAATAGCATTTAAATAAATCTGAATATCGTTTAAATATAAACACAGCTTACATTGTATTTTGTTTGGATGTTGGGGGCAATCAGCCTCTTAACTGAAAACCTGATCTGACTGTACAATTCAGGCCAATACTTGTTTTATTGTTAATGCGCATTGTTTACTTCAGTAAGAGTATGTTATGCCATAAGAGTATGTTAAGACAAAAGCATTTGACATGCACTTTTATGGCTTAAAAGACTTTCTGACACACACCAAGTAAAATACAGAAAATGCCATTGGTACATTTGGAAGTATGTTCCCCGTATTCTTCTATATTTTGCTATGTGCCTATAATGTAAGACTGGAACATAACCATCTATTCCAACACTTCTCTACTTTCTGTCCCTAAATGTGAATAGTACAAAATATAATACACATACTAGATCCTTATGCTTTGAAATTTGAGCCCTTGCAAAGCAACTGTGACAAAGATTTATTGTAAAACATTAGCCGTGCTTTTCATTTAAGTGCTTATCTGCAGACAAAAGAATGAGAATAACATTGACTAAAATAGCCTCAATATTCTGAACTGAATAGTTAAAACTAGGGAATCCAGCTGACTGAAGCAGGATACTTGAAGCCCCTGGAGGCTGGCATTCATGGTGGTGGGATATGGCAGCGTCCTAAAGTTATTGCCATTTCACAGCTTGTTGGCAGCTAAAAAATGATGTACTTGTTTCACGGGGAAAAACAACATTCCAGTTTTGTGCATCTAACAAGTGCTTCAGGCAGCACTTAAGACATTTAAAACTATTATAGTAATACATATTTCTGCATAACATCACAGCACACATTATACATTGTGCTGATTCCTTGTGAAAATGTCTTCCTGTGATTACTGTAATGAAATGCACTTTGCATAGATAATGTTGCAGAACCTGATGCTTCTACAAATAGATAACTTTTAAACTGGGTCTAGGAATAAGAAAATTTTCAGCTTGAAATCTGCTCCTATGAGCATCTGCTCTTTTTGTAACAACAATAATATTTTATAGCAATTTTGTCTTAATTTTTAGTGATGCCCCAAAGCAACCAAAGGAAGAAACTACCAGGCTAAGAAAAGCAAAAAGGATGATTTTGGCAGGCATGCAGCTTTTTCCCCTTAACTGTTTATTCATGGACAGGAGCCCCAGAAGCAGCATACAGACACATGATCTCTCTGCTGATGCTTTGGTAAAACTAAAACTAATGGATATCAGAAAATTCAGTGGCTGAAGATTCATTTTCCTAATTCTTCTTAATGATTTGTGGGCTTCTGTTCTTTTGAAAACCAGCCTACATCAGTAAAAAATGTGACTTTTTAAATAAACAATAGCTACACTAGTAGAAGCCCTACTGCAGCTGCAGTAGAAAAGCACTTTATACTGCTACAAACACCTAAAAGCCTGAACAGCACTTTATACTGCTACAAACACCTAAAAGCCTGAACAGGTATTATAAGTTACAAGTAATCTTATATTGATGAAATTTATCTACACTATAGTCTTTTTTCTTTACCTCTTCTGGAAGAGTCCACCTGGCATAACTGAAGTGTAGAAGGCCCCAGTGAGAAAGCCCAATTTCCTTAATTCTTCTAATTCTTTCAGGAATTGCTCCGAAATTGGGTACTGTTGACAAGTGCCCAGCCTGAACTGTAAATGACTTTCTCAACATGAAGAGGAGGGGAAGCTGACACTTGGTAATCCCATCATTTAGGTGGAAGTACTGAAGGGAAGAATAGTATGGAAATATTTGTGGAGTTTCACGTTGCTGCTCCCTTCTCCTGGTTATTTTTTTTTCCCAAAAGAAAGGGTGGTTTACATTTTTTATCATATTGTTATTTCATAATGTTAAAGTAAATCAAATGGTGATCTAACCATAAAATGCAAATGGAAAGCAGAATAAGAAAATATTTGGTTGTCCTGTAATTATCCTCAATGAAAGAAAAAAACCCGAAACAACAAACAAAACAAGCCAAAAACCCAAGGAAAACTCAATTTAAATATTACAGATGTTCTATGAAATGAATGCAAAACCCAGAGGCCAAACAATTCAGTCATTAATGTATTGATTTATTCCTCAGAAGAGAATTTACAAGCCCAAACAGGCTGGTGGACTATCCAGTGCCAGCTGCACGAGGCCAGCAGCAAAGCAAGGGGACTGAAGTCCTGGTAGGAGCCACCCTGGTGCCTGTCTTTCCTGCATTCCCTCAGATGAGCATAAAGGACCTCAAGTTGAAGCTGATGTTAAGCTCACAGGACAGGAAGCTGGGGCTGAAATCTTAGTCCCAGGAAAATCAGAGGCTTAGTCTCTGACTCCAGTGGAGGTCATTTTGCTTCACATGCTCTGACTGTAAAAATCGTTGCTGTATTCTACTGTCCTGGTATTTATAACCCCATTTTCCACAGCTTTTTCAGCTTTTGATGAAGTAAGTCTACCTTCCTTACAAGCACTGATGATCCCTGCTATGGAAATCTGAGAGTTTCTTGTCCTATAATGTAGGCACTTATAATGTATCAATTTGATTTTTATCTATTTATCATTATTTATCATCTTTGTCTCCATAAGAATAGAACCTAATATAATCTATGGTAATGTCAATTAAGCAAATAAAAAATTTGGAGAGAAGTGCTGATTACTATATGTCTGCATATATAGGCAATGAGGGAGAAAAAACATTTGGATAATATTTGATTTGAATTGAGTTGATGATTCTTTCCTATTTAGGTAATTTTTCCTATGATAAGAGATAGATGGGACTCATGTAAATTCTGAGATGGAAATATTAGTGACCAGATTACAGTACCTTCTGACAATTGGATTTGGTATGTAGTAAAAATGCATGAAGATGTATAAGGGGTGGTGTTCCCTGATCCTGGGAATTGCTTTTTGTCCCGAACAAAAGTACATGCTTTCACTGATGCAAGTTAGTAGCACTGTTTCCATTGATCTTCAAGTGCAAAGATGTAACCCAGACCAAACCCTGAGACAGGTGCATGTGGTGATGGCTCACTCAGATCCTTGCTTACCTGTGGCAGCTATATGGCTCAGAGCCTATCCCTGGATGCTCTTCTCTCTTGATGGGTAGGCGTGTACATCCTCCTCCTCAAACCACCCCACTTCCCAGGCCTGGTTAGAGCCACACGTCCTGATTTTGATCGTGACCATGTTAATTTCTCACAGTGAAGGTGTGAGCGCATTTCATAGATTGAAATGTCAGGACAATGATCATAGATGCCCTCATAATATTTGTAAGTTAAGTATATGTACATTTATTGTATGTACATTTATGTACATTTCCATTGCTTTTCCCCATATGCATGCTTATTTTCAAAATGTTTCAGCTTCATTCTCTTTTTTTTTTTTTTTTTTTTTTTTTAATGGACATGTGGTGAACAGTACATAGCGTGAGTCGTTACGTAGTAAGATACTATATTAAGCCACAGTAAGTCTAACCACTATTAACATAAATGCCATTATTTTTGGTGAATATCAACCAAGTGAACTGAAAACGTTATATTTTCTGCAGAAACTACATAGATGATAGCCTGATGTAGTCAAACTTTCAAGTGTAGCCATCTGTAACACCAGCGATTGCTTCCAAAATGCACAGCAGTAGAAGTGTATTCTTGCCTTGTATTTCTGCAGCTCTGTTTGAACTTTGCTCTGCAAACGTGTCTGTCACAATTTCTCTGCAGTCAGAGATGAGCAAATTAGCTGAAACAAGTGATTTATTAAATTCAGTCATTTGTGACTGTCACAAATGTACCCATAGAAGATTGAGGCCTAGAGGCTACAAATTTGATGCTTTCTTTAAAATTATTTGTGACTCCTGTGTGTGGCTATGCATCAGTCTGGAAATACTCAGGAACTTTATAGTTATTGCTAGATATGTGCTACTAGACTACAGCTCTAGTAGTGCTTTCAGTTATTATTCTTGCTGCATGACTGATATTTTTTCAGCTTTCTCACTGGCTGCTTTCAGTCACAAAGAGAGAAAAACTGAAATATTTATTTCTTGTACAAATTTTTGCACAAGTATTCATGTTAATTTTCCTTTTAGTTGTTATTCATGAGAGTTATATGAGAGTTAATTTTGAATAGCTAGGAAGAGCAGATAAAAAGCATCAGAAGTACTGTCAGGAACAAATCTTTTTTTTTCTTACAGTTTATGTTTGTGAATTTCTTTGTTCAAAATTTGGCCAATTCTTGTTACAATGATGATATTGAAAAAAAGCTTCCAATCCTAAATATCATACACTTACATTCAATTTTAATTCAAAATTACAACTGGTAAGTCTTGCTGTTAAAACTAATTCATGCAAAAGGTGTACAAAAAAAATGTGGTTGTGTTTATTTATGACAGAATATAAGAATAACAAAAACAAGCCTGGTAAGCTGATGAAAAAGACAAGAAAAGCAAAAATGTGGGGACTTGTATTCCTCCTTTCTGATTCATCTCTGACATTTATAGACAAAGTTTTAAGAGATACTGTCCCATTAATACGTTATTTCTCAAAATGTAATGGGGGATTTCACATGTGGCTAAAGTACGGTGCCCTTCTTTTGGACTTAGTTATAGTTCTGGAAAATGCAGTTCTCATTTGATATGAACCATTTTTTTACATCATGTTGAATTCAGAAGATTGTTTCAATTCACAATAGCAAAAATAATACTGACAGCTTGAAAAATTCTATATTGACGGTGGCTGAATTTAATTGCACTGTGTAAAATGTGAGAGAAGGAAACATTTTTCTAAGATTTGTTTAGGATGAAAGAAAATGATGCAAAATGAATATTTTTGTCAGTAAGAAAGAGCTAAGAATATTTTGCTTTGTGTTAACTTGAAGTTTTACCGGGTAATCCTCAGTTTCAAAGTCCTTACAGAGAAGTGTTTTTCTGCCCATGACTCATGCAATTTTTCCTTTCTTTGTTCTGAAGCATTTCTTCTCAGCTTATAATGACATTTCTGGAAAGCTCTGGCTTGCTCAGTTTAGGACTGTGCCGCAATTTTCATGAGCTTTTCTGACAGACTAAATCAGAAGAAGCTCTTCTCCTTTGTGGCTGCTGCATGTTTTACTTCACCAGATGTTTCTGTGCTGCAAATTCAGATGTGATCAAATCTGTAGGCAACAGCAAAATTAGAAGGGTAATGAAGAGAATTGCTCCCAGTCAATGTGCAGACCAACTTTGTGAAATGTGTGAGAGAGATCATAGTTTGAACTTCCTAGCCAGATGCAGACTGAAAAAAAATACTCAAACCTGATCTAAAGCAGGGACAGAGTAGCTGACACAGACTGTGTTCCTGAGAGATTGATACAGCCTGCCTTTTAAAGCAGCAAATCATATATGTTTATTTTCAAGTATGTTCTCCACACTTGCTAGCACCATCTCCATCTTGTTTGACAAAACTTCTGCTGCTCAGTTCATCCATTCAGTCACAGCCCAAATGCTGGATATAGGTATCTATATCTATAAAGGAGAAGAGAGGTGGAGTTGTGAGTTACAGGAATCTTCTCCACTCCTGCTTCTCGAGTGGGTTTGGTGTTGGCTGCAATGTCCAAGAGAAGAGACAAACCTAGAATTTCTGGCATTCATATGACAGCAGCCTCACAACAACAAAGCGAATGTCCACTCTGAACGTATCCCTTTGAAGAAATTTCAGAATTAGCTTCCTATGTGTGCTTTGATGTGCAAACTGGTCAGCAAATCTGCTCAAACTGTGTTATATGTGCATATGTTCAATCAGTTATAGAAGGACTCTAAGCACCAATGTAAGAAGCAGCCATGAGAAAAGCTAAGGTTTTTTCCACAATACATTGTTTGCAATACAGTGTCACGGTTTAGCGCCAGGGCAGCCTGCTAGACCTGTAACGGACACTCTCTGTTAAACCCTCTCCTTCCCCAAAAGGGAAGAAAAAGGGAGTAAGGGAGAGAGACTTAGCAATTAGAAAAGGAAACTAGAACAGCTTTAATGATAATAATAATAATGAATATATACAAATACTTAAAAAAACAGTGATGAACCCAATGCCCCCTGATGGCAATTATATCACTGTCCCCACTGATGCTGTGGAGCAGGCACCAGGAATGACGCAGACTGAGCCCAGCAGCACATGGAAACTGAGTTCAGGAACTGGTTTCTGGTACTGGATTCAGGAACACATGGATCAGGATTGAAGGCAGAATTCACTGAGTCCTTCTCAGATGCTGGCCATTGAAGAAGAGAAGATGCCACGAACTTGACTCTTGTGATTCCTCAGCTTTATACCAAATATGACATATATGGGATGGAATCCCTCATTGGTCAGTGTGGGGTCACCTGTCCTATCCGCTCTTCCCTGCAGGTGCAGCCTTTCACTTTCTGCACCCCGCAACGTGGTACACAAGATGCAGCCTTGCTCTGCATACCAGTTCTTGGTAGTAACTCTAAACATGGGGCTTTATCACTGCTGGAAGCAGCCACTGTCTGTGAAAACATACTGCTTACTGCAGAAAGTGCAGTTAGTGTGAAGAACTGAGCTGAAAAGTAAAATCACTGAACTGAATTGTTCTGTTCTCATTCAAACCGGGACATACAGTCAGGAGAGTATTTGTGATGTACAAGATCCCAGTTGCTTTACAGAGTTCACAGCTCTTAAGCTCAAGAAAGGTCAATTCAAATTGGAACAGATGAAGAGTCAACAAGGATGGTCAGGAGTATGGAAGATCTCCCCCTGAAAGAAAACCAAAAGCATGTAGCATGTTTAACCTAGAAAAACTCTTTTTGAAGGGTTATACAGCTGTCTTGTGTAAATGTAAAATAGGATTGAACAGGAACATGAGATGTCACGCTCCAGAGTTTTTCTTTTATTATTATTTCATTTTCATATTCTAGTAGTGTGTATCTGCCAATGCACTGAATGTGTTCGATGTGCACTACATCTAGATGACACCCTGGGAGAATTAAAAATGACTGAAGCCATTATATTGAAAAAATACACTGTATTTTCATAATTGGTGGCATATGTTAAGTCATGATTTATAAAACTGAAATTGTATCAAAAGTAGCTCAAGAGAAAGGGGGAAATGCAGAGACACCAGTAAAAATGCCTTAATCCCCAACATTCCTGCTGACTTTTCACTTTCCAAAACTGGCATGAAACATCAGTTGTGGTATTAAGTTTTCCCCAGAAGTCCTATACCTCATGTGGAGATACTGCCAAGTGTACTAGAGGTATTGTCCATTCTCTGTGCTTGTGGATACAGAAATCCATGCCTTTTTATCCCTATTACATCATGCACCAAAAGAAAGTAAACATAGTGATGTAATGGGAAGTAATGTGCTGCATTTTTGATTCCTTTCAAGGTAAATGGACATATGGTGGATAATCCTCATAAGTAGCTAGATATAGCTATTTATGCTATAGCATAAATAGTCCCATTATACGGACAGGGAAAGGGAAACAAGAATTGATATGAGGATTTGTGCAAGGTCACACTACAAATAAACGTGGATAAATTACTACTACTGGAATTGATATGCCTCTGGGTAAAATTCAACAGCTGTCTGACCATGAACAAAAACATAAAGCAGATGAGATGAGAACCTCGACCACTCGACCCTCCCTGTGATTTATGTAAGGTAAGCAGATGGGCTGCGATGGGTGAGATCTGAATTTTTCCAGGGGGTGCATTCAAGAAAAATCAAACTGTATAAACTAGAAGAAATTCATGTGCTCACTAGTCCTCGTATGGATAATCTCAAAAACAGCATCAATAGTTGCTTTTTCACCTTTTGCAGTCATCGAATTAAGTATTACCAAAGCAGCCACCAGAGTGCACCAGATACATTTTAGAGCAGATTGCAACAAAAGAGAGGGAACATAGGAAGTGTCCCTCCCTTTCTTTTTCTTTTTTTTTTTTTTTTTTTTTTTTTGCGATGGGAGGTAAATCAGCTGTTTAAATATGTATGTGGAGGGCAGTGAGGGAGAAGGTGAAAACTTTAAGAAAGCCAGGAGGATGTCAGTTCTCTTACCTGTGACCATGTTCTTGCAGTTGCTTCCGTGCCAATTGTGTCTTGCTTCTAAAATTCCCCAATGTATTAAGCTGCTTCCCGATAGTATTGGACATTTTTTTTTTCCATAAAAACTCCTATTTGAATACAGAATACACATTATCTTGCATGATCAGACCATAAGAAATATTCACAATGTGCTGGCTGGCAAACACGTTACCAACTTTCTGTGTACAAGTCTGCCGTACGCCTGTGTGACTTCATTCCCGTTGCTGATATTCAGGGATATAAAAGCTGATCTGAAACACCTCCTACACACCAGTATCGTGCATTTCAGAGTACTGACTACTCCACATTGTGTGTGCCATATGGTGCACATTGTAACTGAATGTTGCATCTTCTGTATTTAAAAGCATTCTGTATTTTAAAAGCATTAGAGGTGGAACTTATGTGACAGCTGTGGACATCTCCATGTGACCTACCCATGTAGTCCACCTTTCTAGTCAGCGAAAAAAAATAGACAATTTGAGAGCGTGTTTCATTTTATATCCTAAAGTCGAGCTCTAACACAGGTCAGATGATTCTACCTCTAAAAGTGCATTTCTTTCAGGGACTTTCAGTGGAGCATAAAATCACTTGCATGGGTGTAGACATGAGAAGAGTTAAGCAACAGAAATCATACCCTGAACATGTAACCTGTAATATTCTTCTTTATATCATTCCTAGCATTGTTCATTAATATCTGCAGAACTCTATACGCATGTGTGGTTCTTTATGTAGTGGAGTGCAGCAGTACATAAAATGGGAAGCTTAATACGGGTTAAATTTCATCTTAGGATATATAAACATCTTTCCATTTGATGTCTTTTGTGGCTGCTAGCGGGAACCCTGGAAGTACAATTTGGACAATGGAAGTGCTGCCATTTTATTTGATTGTGAATTAGATGAGTAAGCTAGTAAGATGTTTTCTGCTCCAGCATTGGTTCCAGAGGCCTCTCGGGACTTCAGCAGGAATAAATACATCTACTGCCATTGAATCAGCCTGTGAATTTGAATTTATAAGTTTACCTGTTACTATTGTCTCAGGTCAGTACTTCTCAGTGGATTGCATTTTTTGCCTGCTGATAATTGATGCATCATGGAATGTGAAAAATAACCCATCATCTATGTAAAATACATAATAACATATTTATACAAAATGTGAAAATCAGTGTGATTTATTTTTTTTTTATTTGGGAAAACCTTAAGAAGAAAAAAAATTGCTCTGCAGTGAAGAGTTAAAATGTATGTTGAACACATGCATATTCAAACCCTGTAAAGCAGCAATGAAAGATGGTACTGCTGAGAAGTTCTCTTTTTAGCAATTGCTTTGTCAAGAGAGCACTAAGCACAAGAACCCTGCGTGATCTGCTTGGCTCTGGTGACTGATTAAGTGTAAAAGCACTGCATGACATCTTAATCTAAATATTTAAACTCTTCGAAGGAGCCTTGGATTCTGTAGATACAGACTGATTTGTTAGCTCCTTTCTTGATGATATCTCCTTTTGTCACATAAACCTATATGCCTCAAATGGTGCATTCTTATCAAGTTGATTACGAACAACCTTACTTTACAAATAAGCATGCCCATACCCTGTTAAGAACATAAATATTAACTGTAAACTTGGCAATTACTATGAGTTGGTTTAGGCAGAAGATACACCTGTGAAAGGGAGTGGTGATATTCATGTCAGTTTACAACAGTAATACATCTGTAGGTTAAAATTGTCTGGCTGGCTCCACTCTAAATCAGGAATAATTTAACCAAAGAAAAACGTGCTGGTGTATGCTGTCATAACAGGACAGAACCTGATCCTGTCAAATTGTCAAACATAGTAAAGACAAAAGTGTGCCTAAACTCCTAAATCCACATTCACGTTTGAAGTGTGTCATATTGAAGACAAATTCACCAAGAGAGTCGGTATCTCTGGTCGTTTTGTCAGTAATTTAATCCTTATTATCATTTATTAATTGAATATACTTATTTCTAGCTCACTTTCCCATGTTCCTTTTGATAAACCTACAGAAGTTTTCATACTCTCCATTTGACTGGTACAAACTCGTTCTGGATTTTGCCATTTTTAAGGCCCCCCTCCCGATCCATGAGTGAGGCAGGTTCTTCCCCTTCTCCATTTGCAGTAAACTTTTCTTTTGAGCAGTCCCTGGTGACGCCACATTGGCTACACGTTGTTTCTTCATTCTTCTTTTTACAGCGGCAGTGCAGCATGTTAAGGTGTGCCTTAATTAAGATGTGTTTTAAGATGCTTATCAAAGAAAAAGCAGTTCATATTTTTGTTCTTATAGCACATGATGTATATTTAGTTTAAGCAAAGGGGATTTGGAAAGCACTCGTTAAATACGGAATGCTTTAAATGTTTTTTCTTTTCTTTCTGTTATTTTTAGCTATTCTTTAAAGGAAGTTTTATAACTAAGTGGGGTGTTTGGCATGCAGCCAAGTAGCTGAAGTTTCAGAAACGGCCAGGTCCTCACGATGCTGGTATTGAAATGTTTAGTTTTCTTGAATTACTTTAAATGAAAAACCTTGGGTCCTTCAGAAAATAATTTTGCATTCTGCATAGGCTGTTTGACAATTAACCACAGGTGCATTTAAAGAAAGAGCCGAAGTCACCAGAGGATGGGTGTGCTGACATACGGTGATAGGAGGTTTTCTCATCTCATGCTGATGTACTTCGGAAGCAAGCAGCGAAAACAGATGAGTCTTGTTTGTCTGTTTATGTGAGAAGTTAGGCTGATTTTTTGCCTTTTGGACAAATATAGAGAGGGTACTGTACTTTTGCAGTGGGAGTACAGGGAAATCTTTCAACACTTCTGTTTAGCACTTGTTTCATGTCCTTGTTTGCATGTGTATGCCTATGAGTAGGTACATGCAGATGTATTTGTCCCAGCAAACTTGGTGTATACTTGGTGCATACTGCTAATTAATCTGTTGTAGCTGTGCTACTAAGCCATCACTTAAGCAGAACTGTAGCTATGCTTTCTCTTTTACCCATCCCCTTCGGAGACTAAGAACACTTGAGGAGGTGGGGCAGCATCACGCTCTTCTATGCACTGGAAATCTTCAAAATTTTTAAAAATCCACCTAGTTCATAAGCACACCTGTTCTTTTTTTTTCCCAATTTATATGCAAAGCGTATCCATTGGTACTAATGTCTACTTTTTAATAAAATATGTATTTCTAAACGAATGTAATATGAAAGTTTTGATTAAAAATTAACAATACAAAAAATATTTTAGCCAGAACACTTTGGTCAGCTGCCTACAGATAAAACATCTTACAGAAGCCATGGAAGAGGCAGGCTTTATTAAAATCCACTCCTACCCTCAGTTCTTTATAGGAACTTTAAACTAAGGCAGCAGTTGACCTTCAGTAGCATTAAGAAGGCACCTCTTGTTGGTCTGTTGGATGTCAGCCAAGTTTTTGTGTGCTTGTAATGCTAGGGTTCTTCTGAAGATTTCATGATGATATTACCCTTTTCAAAGAAATTGGGGATGTCCTGCTTCGAAGGCCACCCTTTTAAGAAGAAACCTACTAGATGAAATTACCTGCTTAAGTCAATGACAAAATTCACTTATGTCTCGATATCACCTGTGAACTCCACGATGCCACTAGCTGTAAGCATCAAGGACTCTGGAGGACAAACATGACAGGAAGTTCTTCCTCTTAGGTTCTCTGCTGGGAGCAATTTTACAGCCACTGTAGGTTGAGATTTTCTGTGGTGTCCCTGCTTGGGAGTTCTGTGTTGTAGAGCAGCTGCACACACACACAAAAATGTGGTCTGTCCACAACTGCATGCAGTGCTCCAGTTTTGCTGTATGATGGTTTAAATAAGGTTCAGGACTTGATACCTGCATGCACCAGAACACCTCACATAGCCCAGTACTGAGCTCTTCATATGTTGAACAGAAAGCAAAGCAGTTGCATGATTCTATTTGTTTGAAAAGGAAAATGGAAATGCAATGCAAGTTACACTTGTATTGGAGTCAGTCCATTCACTTACGGCACAAACCGTTTGTAATTCAGACAAATCATACACTTCTGTAAATGCAGGCACAAAGTACAAACCTAAATAGCGTATATACATTTACAGGTTATGTTACAGTAGCCATGGAAAAAAAAGAACAGCTTTGAGTGTTGTGTTACAGATCCTGCCTACCAATTCAAAACTAATACTCAATCCTATCTCATCAGTTTGTGCTGAGGCACAGAAGAGACCATCAGTAATAAAAAGGCCAACCCAATGCAGTCCTGTTGGTAGAGCTTGACCTTGGAGCTGATGGCCGCTGTTTTAAGGCACAGCACCTCTGAGGCAGCTCAGTCACCTTGTGTCATTCATTGCCTGGCACCATCACCTTCCGTGATTTTTATAATGACGGCTTGTAATTAAAAGGAAAATATTTGTGTGTGACCAGTTAACCCAAACACAGAACGATGTTGCGATTCAGTGAAACGGACAACGTGCAAAGCAAACGCTGAACGCAGTCCGTGTTTTTCTTAGCACCGAGCTTGCTGCTCTTGCAACACCGCAGTCTCGCAAGCGGCCTCCTGGGGAGCAGCAATTCGCGTGTGGTTCGGAGCCCCTCCACACAACACAGACATCTTACTCCGGTCTCAACCTGCGGACACTTTTCTTTACTAGTCTGATTTCTTTGCGGTACCTTAGAGCAAACTCCAGCCTGACCCAAGAACGCTGCTTCTGAACCCGTCGTGGTGTATGGAAGCGCACAGAACACTACATCGCGCGGGCGGGCGGGGCGGCCGCCGGGGCCCGTCTCAGGCCGGTGCGGAGCCAGGCGGCAGGCGCACGCCACGGGCACCCACTGCCGGAGGCCGCTCGGTCCCGCCGCGCCGCTGAGCGGCCGCCGCCGCCGCCACCGCCTCCCGTAGCCCTCGCCCGTGAGGCGCGAGGGTGCCCGAGCCGGGAGGAGGGGCACGGCCCCGTAGGGCGGCGGCGGCAGCCCCGCCGGGCCGCAGGAAGCGCTGCCGTCACCCGGCCCTGCCCCGCTTGCGCTGCCGGCGGGAGGCTGGGCCGCGCCGGGTCGGGGCCGGGCCGGGACGCCCCGCTCCGCCTCGGCGTCGCCAGAAGGGATGCGGCGGCTCGCGCCATGAGCTGGCGCTCCGACTCTCGCGGCGTGGTCCTCACCGCCTACCACCCCAGCGGTGGCGGCGGCGACGCCCTCGGAGGGTGAGTCGGGTGGCGGGGAGGACGGGCCGGCGGCGACGGGCGCTGCGCGGGTGGCAGGTGCGCTCGGGGGCCGCGACCCAGGCGGCGGGCGCGGGGCTGCGGGCAGCGCGGCGGCGCGGGAGGAGCGGAGGAGGCTCCGTGGGAAGCTCTTGCGCGGGGAGAAGGTGTTTTCTCCGGCCCCCGGGGGCTGAGAGGGTTTTCTTGTTCCTTCCACTTATCCCTCATCCTTCCAAACGGTTTTTCCTTCTTTTTTTTTTTCCTTTTCTCCCGCCCCTTTCCCTAATAACGTCCGCACGTCGTGGAAACCCCGGGAATTTTGCTGGGTTACTGCGAGTCGAGTGCAAACAGCAGCCGCCGGCTGTTGCCAAGGTGTTCGGTAGCTGCAAACAGTGCCGTGGCCGCCCGAGCGAGGTGTCGGTGTTAAACCCGAAATGCTTCTGGTCGGTGCCTCTTCAGACTTGGCCCGTGGAGAGTTTACAGGGTGCAGTGCTGGGTGCTGCCCCGCGGCTTCAGGGGGAGCTGGACCCCGCAGGTTCTGGGATCAGCCTGTTTTGTAGGATGCAGTGCATAGATTTTCAAATAACCTCTTTGCGCTTTACTGCTTTGTACTTTGCATTATTTTGTTTGCGGGTTGTTTTTTTTTTCCGGCCTTTTGTTTGTTTGTTTGTTGTTTGTTTGTTTTGTTTTAATGAGATAAACAGAAGGAAGGTGCAGGCAACGACGGGACAAACGAAATTTTTAGAGCATTTGTCATTTTGCTTGAAAGGTGAAACTGCTCATGGGCAAAGGAGCCAGCTTCACTTGTATGGAGGCTGAGGACCTCCTAGAGCCTGAAAGAGTATGTTTAATACAAGCAGAAGCACTGCTGCCTTTTCCATAGCAATGACCGGAGAAAGTGCTGTGTGGAAGGGGGAGTTTTGTCTTTATGGCCCATTCAGTCTTTTCTCTTCCTTGCTGAAACTGTCAACAAAGGTCCCATTGATAGAAACTGGACGTTTATTAATGCTGAGAAGCCAGCTGAAACTGGAAAGGTATTCAAATTGGCATGTTGTTTGCATGTGTCCATAGGAAGAGCATGTCTGATCAAAGAGATTGTAGTGTGATTAAAATAACATAAAAGGAAGTACAGTGTGTCACCCGGGACAAAATATAACTGATGCACCGTGATGTGTCACACCAAGAGTCCATAGCAAAGGTGAGAACTGAACCGAGAAATAGTCTACCCCGTGCTGGAACAACAAAGCCATGCCTCTGTTTTTATTGAGGTACTTCCTTCTCCAGAAATGTTACTTACCAACCCAGCTTTAAGTGCTGATGTCATTGTAGGTACATATATAAGGGCACTGCAAATCTAGTTGTTTACTCTTGAAAGCAAAATATGTGCATTTTTTCAAGAAATCACAACATTTTTCTCTATTACTATTTGTGGTGCCTCTCATACCTCTCCTCAAACTTCCCACAGAAGAAGGGTCAAGATAAAAACCGCTTTCCCTACTCCTTGGGATAACTTCTGAATAAGGAGCTGTAAACTGTCAAGATTGCTTCCCCCTTTTTAACGCAGGGCTGCCTGGATATGTGGCTCTAAGCTGCAGTTACTCTTAGCCCCCAGAGGCCCCAGATGCATGAGCACAGTCCTGGCTGCCCCTCTGTATCCTAGGAACTTGTTTCCAGCGCTAAAGCTGCAAGGTTAGAAACAGCAGTCTCATCAGGTTTCCACTCCTCTGCAGCTGCTTCGGTGGACAGCTTCCCGGGTAAACTTGAGACATTGCCATGCAAGTAATGGGGATCCTTCACAAACTGCTCTGATGTGGGCTTAAGGGAGTACAGGGGCAAATAAATGTGAAAAGCGGGCTCGTTTCCTTTAGTATAGCATGTAAGTGTGTACATTAAAGCTGCACAGAACAGGAGATCCCCACAGTTGTGTCTGCCCGAGTTCCACCTCAACAGTGTTACAGCTTTCCAGGCTGTGCAGCTTTGCCATTTAGCTCATTAAGCTGTTTCTGAAGGACATCACTGCCTTTTTGCTGTGCTACTCTAAATTCGGATCTCAGTCCTGTCTCTGCGATTTTCATTAACCAGGATCTCAACTCCACGGTCCAGATTCATCTGTTCCCTGCTGCTCTGGGTCCCCGGTGTCTTCCCACTTCTGGAGTGAGAGAGTTTGGCAAAATTATTTTTGTGGGGGCAGGAAGGGAGGGGAATGACCACTTGCTATTTTTTTTGTCCTTTTGTAAGCAATCAAACAAAACTTTTCTGAAACACTGTAACATTTCTGTGGGATAGTTTTTCCATTTTTCTATCTGCTTTCTTTCATGAACATTCCCAAGATGTGCAGAGCTGCATGATAATAATAGAGCAAAATGCCCAAACCTGTATAAATCTGCACGGTGTGTTAAGTGGACCAGTTCTGCTCTCCAGATTCTGAATTTTATTACTGGTGTGAAGTTGGAACTTATTTTGCCTTTAAAAAAACCCCAACAAAATAGGAACAACTTTCAGTATCTAGGTCAGCATCTCCCTGCTAATTTGAAAACTCTGTAATTTTTAACAAGTATCAGAACAGTAGGAAGCCAATGTAATACAGTGCCAACTGTAATGAAACAGCCCTCTTGGAAAGATTAATAGAGAAACTATGTTGAACTATTTTTTTTCATAGGCATTCAAAATAGTGTGTGTTAGAGATTGCTTTGTCTTTGAAGGATGTCTTTGGGGGAAGCGTGGCACTGGTACATCCTGGAAAAAGCGATACATTGGCTGTGCTCCAAACAAAGTGGCATCATAGGAAAGGGCTAGACTTCCTAACCATCATCCTCATAGCTCTCTGTTGGACTCTCTCAAGTAAATCTCTGTCCCTCTTGAGAGGGAGCCCAGAACTGGACGCAAAACTGCAGTTGAGGTCTCACTAGGGCAGAGCGGGAAGAAAACCTCCCTTGATCTGATGGACTCACTTTTCTTAATGCACTCTAGGATACCATTGGCCTTCTTGGCCACAAGGGCACATTGTTGTCCCATGGATAACTTGTCTGTCAGGACTCCAAGGTCCTTTTCCACAGAGCTACTCTCTAGCAGATGGCCTCCTAACCTGCACTGGTGCGTTTTATTGTTCCTTCCCAGGTGCAGGACTTTGCACTTGCTCTTGTTAAACCTCATTAGGTTCCACTTTGCCCAGCTCTCCAGTCTGTCCAGATCTCGCTGAATGGCCACACAGCCTTCATGTGAATCAGCCAATCCTCCCAGTTTTGTGCCATCAGAAAACTTGCTGAGAAGGCACTCTGTCATACATATATAACTATGTGTGTATATATATATATGTAGGTACATAAAAATATTTTTAAAACGTGATAATAGGGTTAAGACCAAGTCTGGAGTATTCAGTGGATGGGGAATAAGAAATAGCAAAGCTACAAGTGAGTGCATGCAGAGTGCATGCAACACTACCTACCATACTACTACATGCACATCACTGTGTGAGGCAAAGAAACTTCTACTACAGAGTGTTTTCAAAAGCCAAGCCTAAAATGCAAACATAGTAATATGTAAATAATTTTAAATGTGGTGGCCACTGGAGGTTGACTTTGCTTTTCTCTCCACACCTTTGTCCTTTCTGGGAGGATGGGACATGCTGTTTTGTGTCCTGTGCTGTACCACGTTGTCCTGTGAGTCACAGCCTCCCTGTATCTGTTTTTAGTGAGTCACTGTGCTTGCTCACCAGCAGCTGGCATGTGCATTTTTGCTGCCACTTCATGTGCACTTCTTTAATGTGCACTGGAAGACCAGTTAGAGTTTTGAAGTTTTGTAAGCCAGTCCCTGTGTAACATAATATGCTCCTGAACTTTCGTATTGCTAAAGACTTGTTAAGAAGGACTCCAGCATTTTGTAGAGCTTAGGACATGACTCTTCCTCCTCAGAGGCCATGCAGTTATATGTACTCTCCCTTATTTTCCCTATTTAAATCTTGTGTTTGGTTTGCTAATATTCACATGCAAAATGAGAATGATAAGTTGAGTTTCCTAGAGATGGAACTAAACCCCAGACCAGTTCTGGAAAAAGTGCTGTAAGCCTCACTTGCTGTAAGAGAGAAGATTGCTGCCTCCTCAGGTCCCCTCCTATGAGTGACATCTGCTAGCCAGGGCTTGTGGTCCTCCAGGTTCACTGTCCCACTTCATTACTAAATGCACATAACTTTGGGAAATGCCATCTGAAGCTTGGATCTGTGTGGCAGTGAAACCAAGGGGTTTCAGTTGCATTTTATTGTAGAGAAGTGCCCTTTTTTTGTGTGTTACTGTGCAAGTCTGCATAAAACAAAATAATTTGGTTTTATATATGTTTCTAAGTATGGGCTTTACTAGCTTTGTAGTGGTAGCATCTGGGTTCACCGTGACAAGCGAGGGGCATAAAATACTTGGTGTTTCCTACAGACAGCTGTGGTCTAGATCATTCATTCACTCACTGTTTGATATTCCTGAGAGAGAAACCAGATGTCCTTTGAGCTTGGAAAAATGACAAAGACTGGTGCTATGAATTGCCTGGATTATATGATTTTTTCAAACATTGACCATAATAAACACTACAAATCACACATGCAAGAGGAGTTTATTCCTTCCTTACCAGAATAATCTGCCTCATTTGTTGTTCAAATATTTGCTCATTTTAATCTGAAAACTTAATAGTTTGCATCTTAGGCCAAGAAAAAATCTAGTAGTAAGCATGAATTCATGCTTTTTTTTTCAAGAGCAGTCTCCATCTCCATTCTTTCAGAGAGAAAAGCTCTCATTCCTTTCCCCTCTTTTCCCACCAGGGACTCACTCTTGGAATTGAAATCCAGTGAAATCCAGTATGAAGGACTAAAGCACTAGGAGGGATACATGTGATGCTCAGTGTACGAGCAACAAAGTAACAAACTCACAAGCTGATTAGTCACAACGGACTTAAGTTGGTGGAGCCTTTTGCAATTTCATTTGCAATCTGCTAATGCAGCACAGGTTTCAGGTTCTCCTTATCATCACAGCGTATGTTGTTCCTAACCCCTGTAGCCATCTTTCGTGATGCTAGTCTAGATGATTCGGCACAGGACCTCCTATGTGTTGCTTTGCTTCTGCAAAACAAAGATCTCTCACGCTATGGCTGACTTTACGAAATCATAGTGATCTTTTTATCTGCTAAGTTTACTGGCTCTACACAGGCACAATCTTTATCTAAACGCATTGGAAAAATCTTTCCTGCCTTGGATTTTCCTGCTAATTTGAACAATGTTTTCTGTCCAGTGCCTACCGACATCTTCAGATAGAGCTGACAGGCAACAATGCATTAAATTGATTTATTTAGAATTGCTTTTGTATCTTTTGTACTTCATACATGTATAAATATGTAGTACGCTGCAGACACTTAGTGTGTTGCTTAGTTACTCGAGTATTGATTTCAGTAACTTGATCTACTGACAGCATGACATGGTATCCCAACATTTCCTGCTTCCTTGATTCCAGATTGGTGCTTCATGAGGTTCTCCTTTCCCTCAGTTTGCACCTTATATCTTCTCTGAATTTATCTTGCTCTTGCCTTTGGTTCTTGCTATGTCTTTCCAATCAATTAAAATGCCCTCCTAGTGCCTGTTACTGCTCAATTTTATCTTGGTTGATGAAGCAATTCTTTTTGAGTCTCTATTCATTCTGATAATCCTTTCTGTGACACTTTTCTTCAGCATTTTTAGCATCTTTCTTTACACTTGCCCTGCTACTTTGCTTCTTCTTCACCCCCAAGCCTGAATTACATGCAGTACTTCAGTTTTAGTCTCATGAGTGCCACCTACACAGGTAAAATCTTTTCCTTGCTGCTAATTACCACTTGAGCCAATTGTATATACTGCAGTCACACTGTCTTGTTTTTCTAAGTGTCCTGGTGGAGCTCACTTTGAGTTGCCTGTCCTTTGAGCCCTAGGTCTGCTTACACTCTTCTTTTTCTGTGCAGTCCTCATTGCATAGACATGGGCACTGTTTCTTGCACTTAGGCATCCATTTAGCATCTGTCAGTTTGATAAAACAACATCATTTCAACAAGCCCAGTTTACTAGGTGACCTAGATTATTCTACATCGTGGATGTAAATTTGCTTTAATGCTCTTCGCTACCAGTGAAAACAGTCTATTCATCTCTACTCTGGGTCAGGCCCTTACGTAGATACAAAGTGAGAGTAGCTGTGCTAAGTCAGTGGAGTTACATGGCAGAAAAAAGGAAAATCAGGGCCCTCTGTATGTAGGCTTTTGTTTTTACTTTAACATACAGAGAATGAGATGTCATGCTTGTCTAGCTATAAGGAATGTGAAGCATAAAGGCCTTTTGAATATTTTAATTACAGGCTTTTCCTTTTATTTGCTTGAGTGTGTACAAATGTAGATGATACAGAGCATAATACAGTGTATTACTAGATGTGCTTTTATGAACATGTAAACTTTATTCAGAAATGGAATGTAACTGAGCTTCTGATGAGCAAAGTGCCAGAGGAGCTATGTAAATCTGAACTCCAACATTCACTCTAAGTGCTGTATCAAATTAATGTGTTAAAATTGTTTCTCTGAGTTCTCTTTCTTTGAAGAGCAGAATTGTTGAAATTGTTTTTGAATAAAATCAGCGGCATTTTCAGCCTGCTGATATTGGCACTTGATTAAAAAGTGTTATAATCTGTTGTTATTGACAATATTTTACTTGTTTCAAAACTGTTACTAGTGAGGCAAGAGCCGAAAGCTGTAAGGATTTAAAAGGCTACTCATACATGTTTCAGTAACATTTGCAATGCCAGCACCCTTCTCTATTCTTAGTGCTTTTTTACTAGAGATACTGAGTGCACACTTTGCTTTTTTTCTTCTATGAATCAAACTACTACAGCTGAACCAAAGCCCTAATTACGGTAAGTGATGCAGCAAGGTTACTACTGTGAGTGGCATTGCAGATTCTTGTTACACATGGGTCACTGACTGTCACTTCAGACTCTTCAGTAAATCTACATGGCCATGGGAGGAAAAATTCCCCACTTGTTAGTTTTGAGTACTTCCACTGTGTTAATGGGCTGTTTTGTGAGGGCCACTGCTTTTGCAATGAACCTGCCTCTGCTTTTTGGTCTCAGAATAATCAAGTTTAGGCAGAGAATTTAAACATTTATAGACAAATAAATGGGGGGAGGAAGGGGAAAAGTAGGGGTTTTGGGTTTTAGTATTTGGATGTGTAGAAATAAATAGACTTGATTTATTCCTTAAGTACAATTTTAGCCATAATTTTCTGAGGTATATTTTGGTGATACCCTGAGCAGCATATGGAATGAGCACAGCCACAATTTACCCCTCTGTGCTCCTGAAAAAGCTGAAGCTATAAAATTATTCTTTAGTCATTGTTTTGTGCTAGCTCTCTTATATTACAGCAGAATAAAAACGTGTACAGAAACAGTTGATTCCCTGGTCATACCATCTTGTGAGGGTAAGCTGCTCAATATTCTCCTTGTTCTGTGACTGTCTTCCCTGCCTTTCCTGATACAGCATCCCAATCTGAATTTCAGATGTTTTATCTGTTATCTTTCTACAGCATCCTTCTTTCCTAGGGAAGCTTCGTAGGTGAAAGGGTGACAATAAAAATGTGTTAGAATGTTTCCTTTGCAAGGCCCCCCAGTATTGTTGGAGGACATAAAATTATCTGGAGTGAAGTATTTGAGGAGGAGCAAATGTGACTGTTTTTAGCATGCATAGAAATATGGTTTGAGGTACAGCACACACAAGAAAGCAACAAAGTAAGAGTAATGTTGTCTTCAGAAAATAAATAAATATCTTATCCTGCATACTCGGAGCCAAACTGCAGCAGAACATTTGACAAGTTTTGCTTGATTTAGCATCAGTACAAATCTTCAATTTATCACTCCTCTGACTGCTTCTTTTTCCTGTTCAGCAGTCCGTGAACCACCCAGACAGCTTTCACTCTGGCTTAGGGAGTCCAATATTTTGACTTCACTTTTCTATTTGAAAACCAGGAAAATACTGAAGAGGATGTGTGAGAATTGTTTGGTCAACGTTTAGCGATACAATGTAAAGTACATTGTTCAATTTTTGTTATTTTTAACCAGTCTGTTGTTTTTAGCTGATTTCTCTGTAATTGTCAGAACAATAGTTGGTGGGACTCAAGGCCACTGATGAAATATTGTCACTATCAGAAATTCTCTGCCTCTAATAAAATATAACAGCAAGATCCAAGAGTATGCTATATCCTATATCCAGAGGTAGGAGGGAGCTTTGCCTCTGGTTTAAGAGAGTGCAAGGTTAGATTTTAGCTGTACAAATAAATCAAAAAGTTATTGTAGGCTCATGTTGGCCCGAGGAGTTATATAATAATTGTGGTTATAGCTGTAGTTACAAGTTTGTGATCCCAGATACAAAGCAAGAGGCTTGGAGCCATAAACAGAAGCTTCAGCTACAGAACAGCAAGGAAGACCTAGTAAGTGCTGTCATCCACACAGCAGTGACTCATTGGCCAGTCACAGGAGACCAGAGCTGTGGTTGCCATGGGCCAGCAGAAGACGCTTCTCTCTTGGCAATTGCTAAGAGGATGATAGATCTAACAACTCCATAGTGTAGCTTCTGAGGCTCACAGCCTGACTCCGTTTGCTGCAGCTGGATAAGGGGACACTAGTAATGGTGTTATCATTGTGGGATTAGTCATCCCCATCGTTATAACCCATTCAGAAGGTGGGCTTTTGTATCCTGCTAAACTCACTCTCATGGCTTGGCTATGTCATCTTCTCCTGAGAAGCCAGTGTTTCAGGAAGACTTGAGGAATATCTTCCTGTTCTGTTGAAAGTACTATCTCAGGAGAGGGATGCCACACTATTTCATGAAGCTTTTTCATATCATCTCAAGAGTGCTTCCTAAGTCTTGTCCTGAACAAGCAGAAGTTTTGATGTGCAGTGACAGTGGGTACAGGTCATGGCCATACTAGGCTGAGCTAAGTGAAGGCTGAAAAGAGCGGGGAACATCACTGAAAACAGGGTTTCCATCTGTCTCTCATCTACACCTTCCTCATGCTTTTCTTGCTCTGGCATTGGCATTTCTGAACTCACTGAAGTAGGTTGAGCTGGATTAAAAAGAAAAAAAATGGAACTGAAAGCAGTATTTTTTCTAAGTGTTGTTTTCAAGCAGATTGGTTTCTTAACCTAGCTTGGCAAATGACTGCATCAGTGATGCTGGTGTAAGGGAAGTGATGGAAACCCACAGGAAGGGGTGATATGACAGAATCCTTTGGCAGCAGCCTGCACCTGTGCCATCCTAATGTGGTCATTATGGGGCTGCGATTTGACAAGGTAACTCATTTTTACAAGTCCTAGTACTGGCTATGGCCACATCCTGTTGAAAGGCTCATCTGATACAATTTAACTTAGTACTAAAGGTTTTTAATCAGTTTGGTACACCTTGTCCTTTAGCAACCACTCTAAAGCTAGCCTAGGTTTCACCTCCAGCCCGTTTAGTTCTGACTCGCACTGTTCAGTGATTCAGTTGCATGCATGTCCTCTACCTGCACAAGGCAAGCTGTAACGTGAGGGGAGATCCTTGGGATCCAGGTGCATTGCACAATGGGGAAGACCTGCACTCCTCTTACAGAGCTGCAAATAACCTGCCTTCCTCTTGTCGTGAGGGTTGCACGTGGCACTTGTGCAGCCCACCTCACCAAAAGAAACAAAAGCCCAGTTTGGATTCCCACACACTGTAATGAGGTCAATTAAAGTGCAGTTTCTAAATCGTGGTTGGTTGTCGGTTTATAAGCTCTTAAAAGCTTGCTGATTTGTGCCTTCTTCTAACACACCTTTCTTTGCTCTGAACTTTGCATGAGAGAGATCTCTTTGGTTTCGTAGTGCCCAAGGTAAGTACATCAAAACAGTATCAGGAATGAGAAGTATAATCAGAATGGCTCATAGGATTTCCTGTGGAAAACACAACCTAATGTTTCAGCACAGTAATGTTTTCTGGTTTAAGGGTAAAAGAGACTAAGACATTAAATATATACGACATTATACAAATATAAAGCATTGAACATATCGTGTACTAATTAAACTGTCCAAGCGTCTGTCCAGTAACTCAAATTCTGCCTGCCTTCTCCTTTCAGAGAGGGATATTTACACTGTTGTACTTACTCTTCTTTGAGGTGAAAGCTAGGAAAAAGGCTCCATTTGTTTGAACTTCTTACTGTAGATGGTGCATACAAGAACAAACTAAAACATGACCTTTTTTTTTCCTAGTAAGTAGGAGCTGTTCGTGAATGTTTATGAGAAACTTTATGAGCTTCATGCTGTGAAAGGTTGTATTTGGCACTTTGTACTTCAAATGGGAAAACAGCTTGTGAAGACGTGTGGTATTAAAATCTGTATGTTGTGTCAAAGTGTTTGGGTTTTGGGGTCTTGCCTGAGCTTTTGTAATGATTATTAAACACGGCTTAGTCTTCCTGTATTAGGGAGTGTGAGCGAGACATTCGTTTACATGTTTTCATTCACTGTCCATTGGCTGAATTATTTGATACAGATTTCACTAAACAGAGACCTCAGTACAGGTTGATACAATTTCTCTTAAGTTTCATTTTAAATGTATTGTTTATTTAATCTCTGAAATACAGATTAGGCACAGATTCAGTTTTTGTTGTATGCTTTTGAAGAAGTTGCTGAAGGAGGCCCAGTTAGTTAGCAGGTGAGAGTTTGCAGCTAGCAGTTAGCTGGGGTGAGAAATGCAGCAGACCATCAGTCAGTACCTCTGCACTGGGCCATGCCAGTGAGAACTGGGGCAGGGAACGGGATGGGATGGGATGGGATGGGATGGGATGACAGAGCATTCTGCATAAGTAACCTTTTATGATAGTCTTCTCAAACCTTTCCAATTCTGTTTGATAATCTGTGCTTGCACCTAAAATTTCATAGGAGCCTGGAGCCAGGTTTTTGGCTTTAGCAAAATAGTGTTCCCAGGAAGAGATTGCCAGGCTGTGCTGAGTGGTGGCTTTCTTGGGGCACATCTCCACTGCAGCATGCTGAGACCTTATCCCAGCAGCAGTATGAGCCCACTGAATAGTGGTATGCCCATATTTGTGTGGGTTTGAGTCTAGACTGAAAAACCTTTCCTTCAACCTGGCTTGGTCTTTTGGTTTTGTTTTTTTTTTGTTCCACTGTTTGTGGTATGGTGTTGACACAGGTGCACAACCTCTAATTCTGGACAAGGTTGGTGCCTTTTGTACCATGCTCTATTATTTTAGCCTTCTGGAGGTTGTTGAACCTGTAGTTCTTTCTCACCCTCCAAGTCTTCTCATTTAGGTAATTCATATAAAAAGTGTAATTCAACTTTGATCCAGAAGAACTTCAATTGGAATAACGATATTTCTCCAAGTAGTTTATCTTACACAAATCATTAGTAGGAATTACTGTTCTTATAAAATAGAAGAGTCAAGGTCTCATCTGCATATGCTCTTTTGGTTTCTTTTCATTTTATTTCCAACCTTCCTTATAGGTAAGGCTGTAGATGATCTTCGTTGTTGTACATGCAAACATTTTCTAAGTGGGTATATTGTAAGAAGTTCTTTACTATGAGGATGATGGAACACTGGAACAGGTTGCCAAGGGAGGTGGTGAAGGCCCCATCCCTGGAGGCATTCAAGGTCAGGCTTGATGTGGCTCTGAGCTACATGATCTGGGTGAGGATGTCCCCGCTTACTGCAGGGAACTTGGACTAGATGACATTTAGAGACCCCATCCAACCCAAAGCATTGTATGAATGGTAAATACCTTTTTTTTTTTTTTTTTTTTTTTTTTTTAAACAATGTGTACTGACTTGTGTAATTTTGTATACAACTATAGATGTAATTCAGTTTGCTGGCTAGGTCGCTAAGTTCTTAGCTAGCAGTGTTGCTCTAGGCAAAAAATTGATATTAAAAAAAATTGATATAAATCCCCTTTTATTTGGCTTCTATAAATTTATTTCTACTATTATGATTTTGCTTAAGACTTGAAGGTCTTCTCTGTCTGTGTGGATTTCTTTCCTTCCATTCTATAATGCATACATTATGTAAGTATATATATGAATAGATGATAGGGATTTCTGTGGATTTGATTTCTGCTTTCTATGGAGTAATGGTTTCATCCCATCTGAGCACACAGGTCATTTTGTAGGTATGCCTATCAACCTCTTCCTTAAGATTTGTTTTATTTTCCTTTCATTTAGTTTTATTCAACTTGCAGATGAGGATTGGGAGGTAAAAGCTTTTTGCTACAATATGCAACATCATCTATGAATGAATATCTCTGAAATAGTGGGGGACTCTTACTCAAAACAATGTAGAACTGCTTAAATGCTATTAAAATTGAAAAAGGTTTCTGTTTTCCATAAGATGTCCCACAATGTCAGGTGATCTTTGCAAAAAAAACCAATCCACCCTGTTCTTAAGAACATTGGGAAGTTGGAAATTCAGAAATGAGAAGTAACTGGACAATTTCTCATTTTACACCCCTTTCTTCCAGTCATTGTAAAGGCTATTCACCTGCCACTGTCATCCAAAACTTAAGTGAGATGTTCCATTATACCACAACGCTGTTGGCATGAGAAATTAATCTGTTTCTATTTAAAATTGAAATTATCTTGTTTTTTTAAGACTCTGGAATCACTGAAGATGTTTTGTACTTAAACTTTTATTTTTTTTAGACACATTCCCCATTTTTCAATTGAAAGACATATGTATGCCAATATCTTTTTTATATGGTTACTGAATGATTTTCTGTCTGGTTTTAAGAACTTTTACTTACTTAACTGTAATTTAAGTTATAGCAAGATTTTCCTGAAGACTCCTGAAATATATCCAAGTCAAAATATTAGTATGAAATTAGATGTTTTGATTTAAGGTGGAAAGATAAAACTGTTCAGGAAACATACCCTGAAAACATAAGATACTTTGCAAGTAGGAGCAGCACTTTTGCAGCTTTTAGTAACCAAAGAGAGAACTGTATTATTTTAAAGCTTTGATTTTTATTGTTAACTATGTTAATTTGGTTTTGTGGCTTGTTCTGAGCTAGTCAGAGATGATCCTTTGTCCCATTTCAAGCTTCTGCTGTCCCAAGAAGCCATTGCTGGTATTTTAAACAAGGAAATGACTTAATTCTCAAAGGGGCATGTCATCTTTCAAATCAAAAGCAAGACATTCATTTACTGATATGTAAGCTGCCTTGTGTCTGGTCTCATGAGCTCTGGAGGTGCAGAGGACTTAGTTTTCATGCCTTCTTCCTCATCTCAGAGTACATTGTATACTCACTGGTAGTTGTACCCCAGGGTGGTTTGCAAAACAGTAGATCGGCAATTTTATCTCAAGAAGTCCAGCAGCTCCTTAGAATCATAGTAAGTTAGGGGTTGGAAGGCACTTCTAGACATCATCTAGTCCAATCCCCCTGCCAAAGCAGGATCACCTTGGGCAGGCCACATAGCAACAGATCCAGGCAGGTTTTGAAAGTCTCCAGAGAAGGAGACTCCACAACCTCTCTGGGCAGCCTGTTCCAGTGCTCTGTCACCCTCACAGGAAAGAACTTTCTCCTCATGTTGAGGTGGAGCTTCCTATGTTCTAGCTTATACCCATTATTTCTTAATGGTCTTCAAGCTCTGTGAGTCCATGTGCCATCCACTGTGCTTCCAACTTGTTTCCATCTGAGAAGGGTTGGAAAGTACTGCTGCAGCGAGAGGTTGTGGGACAGTCAGCTGTGGCAGGCTACTAAAAGAGTGTCCATAAGCACTGAGTTACCTAAGGAGGAGGCCTATGACCCTTACAATGAGAAGAGGGTATTTCTTTATTGTTTTGTCTTTTTCCATTACTGAGCAACCCTTGTGCCACGTGTTTTGCTTTACCAGAAGCACCTGCTTTGCATGGTTGTCACCAAGTTGCCGATGCGAGGCAAGTGGAAGTTTGCCTGCTCAGTATCTGTCTGAGTGAGCTCTCCATAATACTGAGGAAATTGTTAAGGTGAGATGAGCAAGACATCTTGCATGTTCCTTCTGCTAGATACATCAAAGTCTGCCTGCCCCTGATTCTCTGGCTTGATAGTCTGGAAGAAAGGCAAGGAGGCTGGCCTGTGCCGCTGTGGCAGACTCACATGTGGATAGCTAATGGACAGATGTGACTCTGCACATTCTGGTTCCCTTAAAGGCTGCCTCACAGGTGTTATATGTTTTCCTGAAGACCTCTAGGATTAAATGACATTAAGGAAAACTAAACGACAAGGGCCATTCCAAGTGCTTTATTTAGTTCTGGGAATCCAGGTCTTCTGCTTTGTCAAATTGAATGAGCTATTTAAGGCAAAAAGATATGACATTGGATTTTATTGTGGGAAGTGGCTTAGCTGCTCAAAGGGTGGCTGTTAGTTTGGATGTCTGCTGATGACCTTCAGTAGAAGAAAGCCTAGCTGTTGCTTGGATGTGCAGGGATGAGTGATGCTGATGCTCCTTCCATGGATGTAGACTCATCGCTATTTCTGAATAAAAAATTACTCTCTGCTGCGGCCGTTGAGGGTGGTGATTTGCACTGGGTTGGTGGCCTGCTTGAGTTTTGCATCTGGTTGCCTCTGTTTAATATTATCATACAGTCCTCTGACAGTCTTGGTAGCTGGAGTTTTCCCATATTTTCTCTTAATAAACAGTGATACTTCCCCTTCCCCTGGAAAGTACTGGGTGTATGGCAGGCTGGCTACCTTCCAGATTGTGCTGTCTTTGAAGGGGTCTGCCTGTAAGGATGGGATGTCCGAGGTCTGGCACATGGTTGTTTTGGGGCGTGGATTAAGGCTGCTCTGAGAAGGGTGTTCAAAGGGCAGTGCCTCTTGAGAGTTACTGTAAAGGGTGGGGTGGCCTTGATGTGTTTCCCTTAGGGACATCACCCTGGGGCCTTCTGAGGTTGCACTGGTGTAAAGGCTGTGTGAACTGAGCCAAAGGACCTGGAGCCAAAGAGGGGGCAAAAAAAGTGGGGGCACTTTTGTGGAAGAGGCAGCTTCAGTGTAAAACAATAGTATATATACTTGGTAATAAAAAAATTGTATTTATTCTGAGATGTACAAATCATTCTAACTGATTGACTTCCACCTGAGGTGTCATGAAACAGCAGAAAAAAAAAAAAAAGAGGTCAGTTTCCTAGAGGGGACAGTTAATGAAAATATCTAAATTCCTAAATTCCACATTGCACCTTGCTGACTTTCAAAGAGGAAGGAGATCTGAGCATCTCCTGTGAAAACACCCAACAAGGGTGGCAAAATCTGTAAACTGTACACCCTGATTTTGCATTTAGAGAACTGAGAAAATAGTACAATTTAGGTATATGGCTGTTTTGTCTTTCTTTCAAAGTCTTCTTTTCATCTTAGTGTTAAAATGTGTTATTTTTCGGTAACAGAATTTTAACATGGTTTCTGCTTCTCTTGCCATTGCTCTGTTGACCTACATTGTAGGTTTTAAACACTTTTGATGCTGACAAGTGTGTTTCCATTTCTGTGTCAGTCTGTCAGCAGTTGTATAGTTTTTGTAAATGTAAGGCTTTGTCCAGGTGCCTTATTTTGGCAAGGGAATTATTCTTTATCCTCTGAGATGTATTTGGCTACTTATATAATCAAATATTTCTTGTATCCGGAGAAACTTCTAAGACTGCAAGTGTTCATTTTCAGTACAGAAATTATTAAGAAGGTGTTTAATACCTCTAATAAGAAGGGGTTCAACGGTGTCACTCTGTCTGAGCTCAAAGGATGTATTTGCCACTTGGCTCGGGCCCAGAGATGTTCAGTCCCTTCATTGCCTCTCCAACACTGTTGGTATGTGCTGGTTCCCTAATTTTTAGCATGTGTTAAGGAGAGCTTCAGAGCTCAAAAGCCAGCAGGGTCCTGCCCAGAGTAGTGAAGTGACATGAAGGCTGGGGATGGGACAGAGTGGTCAGATAGTGCAGCTTGGGAGCTGGGAGTGAAGGACTTGTAGTTTCTGCTCAGATTTGCCTCACATCTTGTTCCCTTCACTGTCTCGAAATGTCTCTCATCTGCGCACCCAGGTCAGATCTGTTCAGGCTGTCGTTCCTTCCTTCCTCCCATCCCCCACAAATCGCAGACTTAGGTCACTGTCATAATACAATATTTTCAAATTAGTTAAAATGGAGTTTTCATATGTGACTTAATATTGCATGCAGCAAATGTTTGGGGGTTTTTTTGTGTTTGTTTGTTTGTTTTTTTTCCTGTGTACATATGATACTGTATAAAAACATATGGTATTCATTTGTAGAAGATGAGTCTCTTAATAGGAAGTACAGATGTCTAGTATGGGGAACTTGGTTCTGTAACTAAAGATGGATAGTAATACTCAAGAGTGGAGAACATTGTTTTTGTTCTTCTCCTGTTCTTCTGTATGCAATGTGTGTCTGTATGGCAAAAGAAAATGCGAATTTGTAGTTATATAAGTACCTGCATATGGATTGTGCCTTATTTCAGGTTTAATGTGTGATATGCAAAGCATTGTATTTAATTTTCCTTGATTATTACTGAGATCTGTAATCATAGCTACTTAGTGTTACAAGTAAGTGCTATTTTTACCCTATTTACACAAAGGAATATGACTACATTTGGAGTCAGGGATTTAATGTCTAGATACATGTGGAAAGTTAAAAGAGTACAATGTCATTTTTACTTGCATTTTTTACTCACAGTTAACCCTCCACTTAAGTATTTTGCCTGAGAGTGTAGAGTAGGAGTTATGATTAATATTAGTGATGCAGTAACTTCAAAAAGACTGATTGATATTGCTTTATAAAGCTGATTAACATCTTCCAAAATAGAGTGACACCTTTTTAGAACGATAATAATGGAGAACGTTATCAGCTGAAAAACCATAGGTGACAGCTATATGATGATTTAGAAATTGGTATTTCTCATTTGTAAGATGCTGGGTTGTTTGTTAGGAAGGAAAACAAAAGATATTCCGAAATAATTTCTATTAAGAATTATAATCTAAATAATTATATCTATTATAAATACTAGATAATTTAATATTTTTATTTAAGAGATTACAGGTTTGGGGTTTTTTACTCACTACCAATATTTAATATTTAAATGCCGGAACTCTCTCAGTCCCTGCCTGCATCCTTTTTGGGATGAGCATAATTTAAACCAAAGTTGGTAAGAGCTGTTTTGGTCTTCTGTTTCCATAATTCCGGAAACAATTTTTTTCACATTTACTTAGAAGTACGCTTTTTTTCAGCTGCAGTACAAGCAGTGACTGTCAGCCTTTCCTTTCTGACCAGTCTTGAACATTTCCTCTTGCTGCTTGAAAATATGTCAGCAGCCTTCCATGACCATCTTAATTTTTCATGACTTCACCGCCCATGTACCCACATGACAAAGAGACTGCTTATACCAAAAAAAAAATCATATCTAAGAGTAAAGAAAAAAAAAATATAATACTGTTAGTGGAAATGAGAAACAAGGATTACATGTGTGAAATTGTGATCAACTAACAAAATATATGTGGGATGTTCTCTAGGTTTTGTTTTTAATTTTGAATAGTTGTTCCTATTAAATGGTGGATATTTAATTTCCAGGTTTTGTTTACTTTTTCTTGATTTCCATTTTCTTCTTTTCTGTTTCCCCTCCTGTTGTTTGGTGTGTATTCTGTTCTCTTTGGTTTTCCCCTTTCCTGGATCAAAACAAAACCTCTATAAAATCCTTACTCTTCAAGTTTTGATTTTGTGTTCAAGTCTTGATGCTCAGACCTTGTGGTAGCAGGGTAGTGAACACAATCATAGGCTATTTTCTAAACTTGCACATGAATGCATCTGTAAGAATATTCCGTTTGGTAGCTATAGATCTGTATAATTACTTTGCAAGGAAAGGGCCATACCTATGCATACAAGTACCAGTAAAATTTTGCAGAGAGCTTGCTTGAAAAAATAGATGTTTTAATATCTTTTTTGCCAATATTCAGAAAACAGAGTGGGTAGTAAAGAGGCAGAGGGCAGGAGAGAGTCTGTGGTCCCAAGGTGCTTTCCGCTTGCTTGGTTGTCCACTGACATTTAAAAACCTACCAGAAATATGCAGACGGAGGGAATATATTAATCTAAGTTGTTTTTTTTTTTTTAGTGGGGTTGCTTCTGGGTCACAGGACACCAAGCCTTTGGAAGGACTCATTAGCATAGGTAACAGAGAGGGCTGTAGACAATTCAGTTGTTACACCCCAGGAACATGTATTCCCCTTGAATATTTGCTTAGAGGAAGGAATTTGGTAGGAAAGGAGACCTGGCAAACAATCATGGCTTCAGTAGTTGCCCTCAAAGAAAAGAAGTAAGAATTGTGACTTGGTGCCCTTTTCAATCTCTTTTTCCTGAGGTAACAGTGAACTTTGCTGCTGCCCTGTTTGTGTGGTGGGTCTGTGGGGAGGGTGTGTGAAGGAAACAGCTGGATCAGAGCAGATGTGCATTGCCCTCCACCTTTGCTGTGGCATGCTCTGCCTGGCTTCTACTAGAGGAGTTTCTTAAAGCAGGTTTGCCTCATTTGTCGAGATATATGCAGTGTTGCTGTGTTAGCCCCTCTGAGGGCAGGTGAAATCCCAACAACCGCTTTTGAAGATGGTTGCAAATAGCTCCTTCCTCATGCTGACCCTGAACAAAACCCAGATGATCCATCCCTTGCAGTGTCCTTGCGGCCTCCCTTTCTTCTATCCCCTTGCCTTTAAGGATGCTTCTTAAAAGCATCCTCTCTGACATTTGCTTCTGAACTGACCTGTATCCCTCAGTGTTCTTGAGTGCTGGCCCACCTTGTGTGTCATGCTCTCTTCAGCCCCTTCTGCTTCCTTCTCTCCCTCTCTCATTCAGTTTCTGTGAGAGCACCTTTATCTGCTCTGTTTTACTGGGTCTTTGTTGGTGGTTTGTTTGGATTATTAGAACAGTTTCCTTAGGAAACATCTCTAGACTCCTGCACGGATTTCCTTGCCTGTTGTTTGGGAATGCTCATACAAACTCATTTACAATTGATTCAGAATGTTAGGATTATAGTGTAATAAATTGACTGAATGTGTGCCAGATTCCTTCAAGCATAAACAAAATTACTAAATTTTGCTGTGGGCCTTATATTTGTAAGTAACAGGGTTATAGGTCTAGCTAATAGGTCCTTTAATATGGTAAGAGCTAATGTTTTTGGGAGCTAATTGCTTTTAGAGGCACAAAAGTGACTCTGGTATCATTTCATGGCTGCAACTATACTTTACTAGATGGTCCTGGTATTTGCCAGGATAGCTTAAATCAAGCTTTGTTGCCATGCTTGTTTTTTTCCACTGTGAAAAGAAAAATAAATTATTCAAATCTTTCCTCTCTGTGGCTCTCCATAATGGAATTACAAATACTGTATCTATTTCACTTCCTGGTTTATTCTCTTTGATATTTGTGAAGCCTAAAGTAATCTCACACAGGCTTTATTCTCTTCTTTGGGAGAAAATTAATTCTAGTGGTTCTCTTAGAAGATTATAGAAAAAGTATACTTTTAAAATGTGCATGATGTGTTCAAATATTTTCCCAATAAGCAGCATAAGAGTTGTTATAGATTATGTATTTTGCATACATTTTTGTAATTTATATGAAGTGTAGAGAATGAAAAGAATCAAAACTGCAGAGGTGAACTTCTGTGTCCATACAAAGCCAGCTGATGTAGAAGGCATTTGGAAGGAGTGAGAAAGGTAGATCGACTGACCAAGGGTCAGAGCCAAAAATGTCACAAAGGAGATTAGAGTGAGGCCATTCCTTTCCTTATATTCCTAGCTGTTGGCAATATGTTTTCTTTAAAACTAGAGCTTTAAACATAATCAGGTTTGTATGTAAGGGAAATATACAGGATGTCTGTTGAGTTTGGAGATTGATTTCTGTCTTTGTTCAGTAGGACTTAAGGTTCTGTAAGCACTTCCAGCTCTTCTGAAAGTCTGCATGAGTTGCAAACCTGCTTCTAATGTGGTGCCACTTACGTGATTGTACCTATACAGGTCACTGAGGCTCCCTGGTCCCCCTTTTCTTCCCCTCTGGTGTATTTTGTCCTCCCAGGAATAACAGTTTCTTTTTCTAAAATGTATGCTTTTGAACCAGAAATTTGTATGTATGGGCAAAAAATAGAAATGTGTTTTCAAAGCCTTTGAGAGTCTTCATTCAAGTGATATGAGAATTAAAAGGGTCAGAATGGCAGAACCCAAGACACTATAGCCTACTTAATTTTGTCAATGTGGAAGTAAAACCAAAGCTAATTTCTTCTGATACTACTTCTCATTCTATCTAACTGTAATAATTTTATTGCGAGTTTGATAATATGTGATGTTCAAGCTTCAAATCTGAGTGTAAGACTCACCTTTCACTAAAAGAAAGAAGACTTCTGTATTTTATGGTTGGAGAATAAAGCTAAAATCATGCCCTGAGATGAACAGATGAACATGGAATGCAGCAGTCCTCCACAAAGCAAGGAACTGCTCCTGGTGAAGTAATTTTGTAGGGGATGGGCTTCATGTCTGCAGTTGTCAGTTCTGAATTCTTCACCACTTTGCGTGGGGTAGAACAATATCCTGAAACAACCAGGGATGGCATATCAAATAACTCTTTTTTGCAAATGTTCACAAGCATATATCTTGTAGTTCTAACACCTTCTTTGATCATAGATCATTTCACATCATCAATCATACACACAGGAGTCAAAGATCTATACTGTCATTTTAGATAGGGTTTGTGCATGTATCATTTTACTGTAATTATAATTTATCTAATCGGAAGTAGAAAATAGGTAAGAGTCTAAATGGCTGTGTAGGAACATGAGGTCCTATTAAAGGAAATGTCATGAAATATTTTGATCTTCTTAGAAGTGCTGCATATAGTTCAGGCAGATTAAGTTTTGGCGTCGTATCTGGAATCTTCAACTTCTAGTGCAGTGGATTAGAATATTAAGTGTAATAGTCTCTGTCACTGCCACAACTTCCTTACTTCTTTTCTTCAGTGACAGGCTGGGGTTGGAAAAGGAGGAGGGTCATTTTCGTTAAGGTGAAGAAGTCTTAAATAAATAGTAATGTGGATGTGGCTGGAGGCAGTACAGTGTGTATACATATATATTCACTTTTTAGATTTATAGTCTGTCAGACCTAACTTTAGTGTGTTTCACATGTGTTATTCATGGAGGTTTGTAAAATGCCAGTTCGTGGAGTTTTCTGGGGTTTTGATTTTATTTTGGTTTGTTTTTGTGTTTTTCTATTTTGTTAATCTCCAGAGCAGTTTTGAGCAGGTATTAACAGCAGCTGATGGTATTACAAAAAAAATCCCAAAAGACCTGATTCTCTTTGTTCAGCTTTTTTTATGCTCACTTAGAAAGTGAGTACTGTTTTATACCCTGTCTGCAATCACTTTGTACTCTGTCTTTGGAAGGAGAACAGAGCTTTGCCTCAATTCCTACATGGCTAGCTTTTCTTTGGAGCTTAAGGGGGATTTGGACAAGTTTGGTTGTAGTTGACGTTCAAAATGTCCCATAAGGTCACAGAGCAGCCAAAATAAAAATCTTTTAAGTTGTGAGGGAAGGAGTACTAAGCATCAGTTCACCAAAAATACTGAAAATTATTTCCATTCATTACTGTTATCTTTGCATGCCCTGTATGACTCTCTTGAAAAGACTGAGTTGCAGGAGAATTTGCAGTCAGTCATGGAAAGAATAGAGGATAGAAAAAGTAGAAAGGAAAGGATGCAGCTGTTGGCAGCAAGTGGCATGACTTAGGAGGTACAATGAAAAGCAGAAATACAAGCCCAGACTAAAGTTTCTCTCGTGCCTTCTAAAAGTTACGAGGTGCTTTAAAGTGAGTAAGAAATACTTTTGCATTGCTGTGGATACCAAATGTCCAGACTTGGGTCTTGGTAGCTATTGCTCAAGGATTACCTGCTGCTCATGAAGGCTACTGATACTGGATTTTGTTTGACAGGAGGTTGTAGCTATCAATGAAATAGAAAGAATCTTTGTAATATGTTGAGCCATATAAAAAGAGACAGTCAAAAATAAAAATTAACTTCAATTAGGTAGTGTCACTACTCTGTCACCTTATGCAAAATACGGTTACTTTAGAACAACTTACTTTGCTGGGCACATCAATTACTATTTGATCTCTTTTTTTAACAGAAGACTTTGAAAGACTCTCAAAGCTTCACTGCAGGATACTGGATAGTGTGCAAAGGGATGGTGTGACAGAAAGAAATTTCTTAAATGTTAGGTTGAAACAGTTAGAATAAATGAATTGGTAATAAAAAATTTTGATTTAACACATCCTTGGAATCAAAGCCTTGCATTACCTTTATGTCTAACCTTTGGGATGCAGCTTTGCCTAGAAATCGTGAAAGATCAGGATGCCCTTCTGGTAGGCACTGTTTTTTACAGGAAGACCTGGCAATCACTTCCCAGGCCAGTGTTCCAGCCAAGAACAGGGAGCTCAAGCCAGGCAACTGTGGTAGCCATTAGATTGAGGCTTTCTTGTTTAGTTCAGTTAAGAAGTCTTTGCACCTTGCAGTGCTGCTTGGCTTCTTGAAAGGAGGGGAGGGATGGGGGGAGCTTTGAGCTTAGGAGCTTTACTTATTCCCACACTTCTCTGACTCAGTCTTCAGGATGAGAAGTGGGACAGGAGACCACATTGTTTCCCTCTGCTTATCTTTTTAGTTGTTTAGATTTGAAAGGACTTGGGAAGTCCTGTATTTATATTAAAAGCACAGCATCTCATGGATATGATTGCTCAGTGAATAGTTTTCAAAGAGTGCCATAGTACCCATAGGCATTTTTTGGTTGTTTAAATCTAGTTAGCCTTTGTAAAAACTTAAAATGACTTACATGAATTACTGCTTAACTTTGTAACTCCTATGTCAACAAGATAATTCTGTTTTGAGAGTGCTGCTCTATTTCTAGTCACAGTGCTGGAGTCTATCACAAACTCACAACAACAGAGCTTCCTTTTATCTGCCTTGCAGTTCGACATGGGTCAGATCTCAGTCTTTAATGCTCGGTTGTCCAGTCGTGAAAGACTCCAGAGATCTGAGAATTATTCTTGTTTCTGTCACTGATTTACACCATGAATTTGAACAGCATGCTTCACTTCTCTGGGCCAAATACCCACTCCTTTTTCCCACTCACAGCCTTTGTGTCTTGCTTATCAGATGATTAAAACATCTAACCATGTGTAGCTGTGGTGCTCGGAATCAGCAAGTCCCGGTATCAGCTGAGGTGGAGCTGCAATAGTACTACTAACAGCTTTTGTGAAAATGGCCAAACACACTATTTTTGGGAGAGATAACTCCTTTTGCATGAGTATTTCAGAAGTCGCTGTAATGAAGCTGTAGTCAGGCATGGTTTTGTCATTTTATATAACTGGAAGTAAAGCAGTAGTTTACTGGGGTGCTGGAGAGTGTATCTGAAGGGGCTGCAGTGCTTGAGACATTGCCTGTACAAGAACCCAAATAGCAACAGTTAATCATCAGGATTACTTAAAGAAGCTTTTAAGGCCAAGCATTCAGAGATTGTATTTTCAATGTGCATCTTAAGGAGGCTTGTCCAATATGACAAGTCATTATATCACTAGATAATATAGTGCTTTTTTTGCATTGTTCCCAGTGTTTGAAATTAACTGATAGAAACAAATGTTTGTGAAGCTTCTAGTCTTTTAGAACATTGCATTGTACTTCAATTTGTAACCTATTTAAGGACAACTATGGGAGCTTAAGATTTCCATAGGTTTTGTAGGCAGCTGTGGAAAAGGACCATATTTGTTTGACCTCAAAAAAGTTGAATCCTAATTGAAATTAAACCCAGTAATTAAGCAGACAGCCTCCTTTTTCCACTTGTGACACTTTTTATAGTTGTGACAGTTTTTGTTCAGGAAAGATCCAGGCCTGAATTTTTAATTCCAAAATTTGCAAAAGTGGATGAGAAAAAAGGACCCTGTACAGAAAACCCTGATTTGGAGGCAGAAAAGGTGTTCCTCACTCCCTTTCACTTGTGTTTCATCCACTGTTGCATTTTTTTTTCTTAAGGAAGTAGATAACAGATTATAGAAACTGGTATATTTTTACTTTATGTTTGTACAGTATTTAGTAGCTGGACTTTGTCCTTTCCTGAAGTTGGCGAGCTCTCCTGTAATAATCCTGTTAGAGAAACTCCATTTCTCTTTCAGCAGTTTTAACAGTGTATTTCTATTCCCCAGTTTTTATGACCATGAACATCCTTGCATTGTGTTTCTGCTTTTCAGTATATTTACACATCTAATACATGCATACCCATATGTATAGTATATAAGGTTACCATACAATTACTATATTTGTAAAGTGATGTAGAAAGATCATATTCAGATCCAAAATTAGTGGCTAGCACTATAGGAATGACAAAGATTATCTTTTTCTCATCACTCACTCTTTTAGAGTACAACATAGTCCTTAATTCTTCAGTGAGAAAAATTGAAGGGCGAAATTAGCCTTCTGTGAACTGAATTTACCTGAAATGCCAGTGAAACTACACCTTACTAACTGATTAATCTCTAGCTGCTGTGATTTATACATGACAAGTATCAGTTATGAACTGCTAAAAAGGCACTGGAGCGGACAGGGAGATTTAGATTTCACAAGAAAGAAAATAAGTAATAAAGAAAACTGCACTAGTATAAAGTGACTACTGAAGAAATCAAAACCAGGCTGATGGAACCTGAAAAAAACCACATTATTGTAATGTAAAACAGTATTAATGTGAGGAGTCATATTTTCTTACAAGCTGAGAAAGGACACAGTTGGTCACAAAAGGAAAGGCTGAAGAAAATATTTGTGCACTAATTAGTGCTTGGTGAAATAAGCCAAATCTGGTGTCTTTCCTTTTAATGACTGGTGTTTGTTACAAGAATTGTTTTTAATGGCTACCCCCGGAAGAGCCGGAGTGCTTCATCTCACATTCTTTATGTTTCTAATAAATAAATGCATCTCGAGTGGGTGGTACAAGAAGATTAATTCTGGTAAGAGACTGCAGCAATAACTGTACTGAAGACTGGATTTTATATCTGGGGGCTTGGTTATGTACTGAGATAAATAGGCAAAAATCTCATCAGCTGCAGGGAGCATGCGTCTCTGAGTATCAGAGTTCAGAGCTGCGTAATTTGGAAATGAGAGTATTGCACTCCTCCCTGTAAAACTATTTTGAAAAGTAACTGGATTGAAAATAGATGCTAATAAGTAGAGTTTGAGAGTGTTGTTGGTGAAGACCTTAATGGAAATAGGAGTTTTCTGAGGGGGAAAAAAACCTGCTGGAGAGTAAACTTGCCATTTAGTAATCTGAAATACTACATAAGTAGCATCTGAAAGTTACTTTAGATGACTGTGTTGGTTAGCCATTGCTTTCCTCTTCTGGGAGAAGAAAGCAGAACCCCTTGAAGATACTTGTGAAAAGCAGCTGCATTTTTCAAATTCTAAATAGAAAGATGGAACATCTAAAACCTTAAAGTGCTGGAGAAGTAATGTGTTTTCTGCAGCTACAGTAATAGGTTTTGGGGTTTTTTTGTTTGTTTTGGGGTTTTTTTTTGTTTTTTTAGGGTTTTTTTGGTAATGAACTGTGAGTATTTCCTAACAATAGTTTGGGGTTTTTTTGGAAAGCAGTATTCTACAAAATTTTAAGGCTCGCATCCTGGAGTATTTGAAATAAATTTTTAAGAAATTTTTTTTTATGAGTCTTACCATACATATGGAATTAATTATTTTTAAAAACATATCTCTCTTCCAGATTCCTTATAATAATATTACTAGGATTGATTGCTTTTCCCCTTCTCCTCTGGTTTTTTTCTTGGCCTTAACTTGTTCCCACCTGTGTGTATTTATTGTGTGATATGTAACTAGTGCTTGCTAAGCATATATTTGATGAAAGACTTAATTTAGTGGAAGGTCACAGCAGAAAGCCTATGTTCTTGGTCTCATCAACAGATATGTGAAAATTAAAATCTTAATTGGCAACCTATTTTTCCTTATGCTGTGAATTTTTAAAATTGTTCTTCTGTCATTTATACCAACTGTATGTTATCAAGATTGTCCATTCTCAAATGGTTGTTCTTGTTGTGCCTCTTTATGCACAAGGATTCATAGGAGGGACAGAGATGAGGATGCCTGGAGCTACTGCTGTGCTGATTATGCACCAAACACTGCTTCATTGGCATCTTTCTCCGGTGGGGTATGCAAAGCAAGAAATGTTGAACAAAGTGAGGTGAAAATGAGATCTGGCCTGCTCCGTCAGCTAAAGTTTTGGTAGTTGTTCTCTCCTGACCTGAGCCCCTTTCTGTCCTAGCCCACAGAAATGTGGATGTGAACAAATGCAGATGGATTTGAAAAAGTTTGCAGTCCAGAAACTGGGGATAGGGGGTTGATCAAGTCCAACAAAGGAAGACAAGGAATCTGGGAGTGGAGTGGGAGTGGTGTGGTAGCATCCTGTGGCCTTGGCTCCTGAGGGCCCCAGCTCTGCTGGCACTGGGGCTGCCAGACATGGATGGGCCTGAGGCAACATGGATTTATTTGAAAGGGATGATTTGCAGCAGGAGCAGCGAGGGTTTTGTGTGAGTATTTCCTGGAAGCTCCCATGGTCATTCTTGTCCTTCTCTGAGGACTTTTGTGAGGAGATGTGGCATTACTCCCCGCTCAGAGTTAGGAGCTGCTGTATATCTGATTCATTAGTGAGAGACGGAAAGGTCAGGATGGGAGGAGCCTTCCAAGAAAAGCAGCTTATGTTTGGTTGAGTAGAGCAGGCCTGTGACTGGTGATTGAAGGGTAGGGCGCCGTCTCTGAGAGTTAATGGAGTGTTTTAATGTACAGCAAATGCTCACAGGACCCTGAAAGTGGCCTTGAGTGCTCTGTGCTGAGTCTCAGCTGTGCATTTCAGGTCACAGACTTCTCTGTGAGGGGACTTGGTCTGGGGAACATAACGAGCTGGCTTTTTTGGAAGGACAAGCATGAGCACTGCCTTAGAAGCATGGCACAGAGCCATGGCCTACTGCAGAATATCCGACTTCGTCCTGCTGGAGCCCCCCAGAGTGCATGCTTTTAATATATTTGGTCTGTGAGTTTTATCATTTGCGTGGTGTGCTGAGGTGGTTAAATTTCAGAGGAGGTGTGTCAGCGAGAGCACGTTGTTCCAAAGGTGAAAGGCCACTGAAGAGCTGCCAAGCAGCTCCCCAGGGTTAAGCCAAGGGACGATAAACTGAGATCTGACCTCACTCAGGCTGCACTTCAAGTGTACAGACTCTGTTTGTGAGGGGGACTTGATCTGCTCTGAGCACCTTCAGCCTCGGGAGGTGGGAAGCCTGGGCATGGGGTGGGAAGCCCAACCTGTTTTGACCACAGTCAGCACCTATGTTGGGTGCTGAGGATGCTTCTGATGCGATTCCCATGAACGTTGGATTGACAAGCAGCACAGGTCACACATGGGACATACCGGTCAGAAGAAGCTTAAGTACTAAGGTAGCTACATGGAGAAATTGTATTTATTGGGTAATAAGCACTACTAGCAAGATATTGTTATTGCCATTAATGCAGATGCTAAATACTCCTTTATATATATGTTTTTTTGGGTTTTTCTTCTTCTGGGCTTTCAAATAGGGGTAGATTAAGGAATGGTGTTGGGGTGCATATTAGCTTGGTAATTCATTGTCATTTATTAACTTGCACCTGCAGCAGCAGAGAGGCAGGGCGGATGGAAACTCATAGTCCTTCCATAAGGCTCTTTACCTTTAAAGGCAAAGTCCATACAGTTAGTATTTCTTATCAGAGAATCAGGCACGTATGGTGTGAAAGGCATTGTGACTTGAATACTCAAGGGGCTTGTCTTCAGAGGGAAAAGGTATGTCATTTTTACTTAGGGGCAGCTAATGAGTGTCAGTTGTCCCCAGGATAAAATGTAAGGATGAGGTGCTTTTGTTTTAATTTTAGATAAACTTGCAAAGTCAGCCAAATGGGAAGGTAGAACTTAATTTATTGCATTTACATTGTGATAAATCCACAATGCTTGATCTTTTATATGTTCTTCCTCTCAGAATAAGTGATATTTATTACTTAACCCCCAACCATACCTTCTTTTTTAGAATATAGAAACAAATTCATACGTAAAAGACATTTGAAGCTGTTCCTGAAATGTTAAGAAGTTGTATTTTTTAATACAAGGAAGAATTTTCATATACTGTCATAATAGTAGATTAACTTATTTTAGAAAGGACCAATGGAGTCCCTCTTGACTGATCTGCCCCCCCCTCAAAGCAGGGCCAACTCCTAAGTTAGATCAGTTTGCTACTCATGTAATCCACTGATATTCTGAATCAGTTTGTGCCTTTTGATTTATTTGATTGTAAGGATGACCTGGAACTCCAATGGCATCATTGTAACCCTTGCACTTTTTAAAGAGGAATTCTTTGCTAGGTCAGTGGTAATTTTTGCCAATGACTTAATGAAGCCAAGATGAGACCTACAGTGTTCAGTTTCTTGGTTTCTTTTTTCTAGTTGCAGCTATACTTAAGATGAAAGATCCCTTTTGAAAACCTTAGCAACATATATTTGGTAATCTTTCAGTCAAAAAGGAAACAAGATAGAGACAAATAGTGGCCTTTATTAAATGTTTGGACTCACAGATTGTGACTGCAGTAATTCTACTTTGTCCTTTCCTGGCTGTAATTGAGGTCACACAAACTAGGCTAAATATTAATAAAAAATAAAAGCAGAATAGCAAAGGAAAAAAGTAAGGGTACTGTCAAGCCGTAAGAATTAACTCAGGTGGAAAGGCACTTCAGAAAAACTTTTTATGACTTGTGATGCTGGGAAGATACCTACGGTGAAGTTTGTGGAACTGACTATTGTGAGTTGAATTAGAGATTTGGTGTAACTAGGATTCCTAGAACTTGGATTCAGTATTACCTCTCCTGTGCTGTTCCAGATTGAGAGATACATATAGCAGAAATGTTAAATATATATTCCAGATATTAAAAGTAATTTTTAATATCTTGGTTTGCTTGTTGGCAGTAGTTTGCTTTGATACTCTGACACAATTCATCATTAACTGTCTTCACAGATATTAATATAACCTGTATCTTAAAATGTTAAGAATTGCTTTTTGGTTTATATTTATAGCCGTCGATCTGGCCAGTATACAATGAACCATGACCATTCCAAGAAGACACCTGATGGAGCATCATTTGACCGCTCAGGATCTCAGGACTCCTTGGATGAACTGTCTATGGATGACTACTGGAAAGAACTTGAAAACATCCATGAAACCAGAGGAAATAATCATGAAGAACAAGTAGCACTTGTAGTGAAAGAGCCTGATGGTAATTAAATCCATTCTTGTGAATGATCATCAGTTTGCTGATTTAGGGTTTTTTTCTTTAAGTCTTATTTCAAGAGATGGCACCCATCAAACACACTTAAATCAAAAAGGAGGTCACTTTGCTGAACATCCACTTTGAAAATTCTCTTGCCTCTGATGCATAACACCAAAAACAGGTAGTACCCTGAAGGAGAATTTTATCAGAGATAAGTAAAAGGCTGATTTTCCTTCAAATGGTACTTGAAGAACGTCAGAAGTCACTTGCAAATCAGGACAATTGAAGTTTTATTTGTAGTTCACTGTTAAACTAACTTCCCTTTCACTCTGTGTATGTTGTTCACTATTGTAGCTATTGTGGATAGAAAACTCATGCTTTAGAAGTCAAGCCAATGATTAACCAGTTTAAGTTTAGTGAGTAACTTTCTGTGCTTGTAACTGTTGTGACTGTTCAGTTGTATTATTTTTGTTTCTCAGAAGCATCAATTATGGGCCACTCCTGAGGTCACGATCTTAGAAGAAGTTGGGCAATTTCTTTATTTTTCTTGTCCTATCAGACACAAAAGGAGTAAGATCCTCAATTTCACTCTTGTCTCAAAACTTACTTTTTAACAGTGCAGTACCTGCCTCTCTCTCATTCTTACAGGAGGCCCACAGTTTCAGTAAGTTACAGTGATGCTTTGCATTTTGCTATGGCCTCTTACATGAGCAAAAGGAATGTACTCCATTAGCTTTCAAAGGGATTTGCACTTCCCTAGGGAATCCCAAAGGGATTTGCATACCTCCCTGGGCTTCTTGAAACATCACTGCTCTGAAGAGGGTGGCATTATGGCCTCTGGAGAAAGCATCGAGGCTCCAAGCCCACATGCCTGAGGAGCAGGACATCTGATGGAGCTGTGAGGCTTTCTCCAGAGCAGCAGAGCCCCTTGTTCTGCAGCACATGAGCCTTCTCCCTTTCCCCAGATCACTGATACTGCTGCGCCTTCACATTCTGCACTCCAAACCCCACCATTTCCTTTAATATTTATATATAGCCTTCTTCCCCCTAGTTACTGCTCTAGCTCGAGCAGCTGACTCTGTCATGAAGCCCAAGTGAGTCAGCACAGCTGAACTGATCATCTTGAGCAAATGTTGCTCCACCCCACACTTTGCCTAATGTGCAGCACCTTGCTTGGGCACCAGTACCCCTGAAAGTGTGGGACACTGCACCTGGCTGATGGGCCTGTCTGGGCAGTGGCTTAATTGAGATGCAACCATGCAAAGGCAAGGCGCAGGAGTGATGAGACAGACCTTGCTCATACCTGCTCTTCTTTCCAGCTCTAAAAAGAAAATCTGAGAGAGTTTTGCCAAAGGTTCAGGATTTGGCAACACAGCCGTAACAAAATTCATACTTAAAATCGTCTCTCTCTTTTCTGAATGCTGCTAATATTTACATGCCCACTTGGATGCACGCTGAGCACTGTGGGAAATAGCAGTCAATAGCAAAGTTGACATGTCAGCTTTGGAGTACTTTTAGATATCTGAGAAATGGAAATTCAACATTTGAAAGGGTTGTTGGCATTCAACACAAGCTCAGCTGCTGCAGACAGAACGTAGTGTTTTAAAGGAAGTATTACTAGGGAGAGGTTGATTTCAGAAGCAGAAGTTTTGCCATCAGTGACAGTATTTAATAGCTTTCTCCTCTTTCATGTGCAGTGATCTGTCAATAAAGGGTATCTTATCAGCTATAAGACTAAAGCAACAATTATTTTGTGGGCTGTCAGCAGGCTGGAGGCCATGACATAAGAACTGATTAAAAATAGCATTAAGGTGACTCCTGTAGCCTGGTTTGTCCTTCATTAAATTGAGCTAGTGGAGGGCTGGAGGATTAATGTATCAAGAAAAGTGTGCAGAACCCTGTCAGTAAGGGAGCTAAATAGATTGAGGATTGAACTAAAAATCAATGAAGCAGCAATGATCAGAGGCTTTCAAACATCCCCATACACATTTATATCTAAGTACATTTATAAAATGGTATATGATTTAATAGAAGCACTGTAGATTGTTATAAAGATTGCGCCATAGCAATCTGTATTGGATTAACTATTTTAAAAGCTTTGATATAGTATGTTAACCCTCCTGAAGCTCTTTAGTAACAGTAGCTTTTTTCCAAATCATGATAGCGTAGGTAACTGTTCTTATTTGTAGATTCCCTTAGTACTTTCCCTGTGACCTGCATTAACTATATCACATCATTAACATCCAGTGTGCTTAACAGTACTTGAAAGCCAACGTTTATGCCTTTTTCACTTCGCCTTGCTCAGAGGGAGAACTGGAAGAAGAATGGCTGAAGGAGGCAGGTCTGTCAAATCTGTTTGGTGAGAGCTCTGGTGACTCCCTGGAAAGTGTGGTGTTTCTGTCCACGCTGACCCGAACACAAAAGGCAGCGGTGGAAAAGCGAGTAGAGACCGTCACACAAACCATGAGGAAAAAAAACAAACAGCACCAGATTCCTGATGTCAGAGATATCTTCAGGCTCCAAAATGACTCAAAGGGAAAAGTAAGTTCCTGTCTGTTGTTTTGTTTGATGCTGGTGGAGGGAAGAGAGGGACCTGTGGCGGTGGGGGAATAGACGAGGAGCACAGGTACAAAAGGGATATTTCCAGAAGACTTGTATCTATCTTTTCACTGATTTACAAGGGAATTTTTTACTGAATTTATGAGAATAGAGTTGGTCCAGTTGTATGTGTATTGTCCTTATGTTACTAAAGGTGATGAGTAAAACAACCACTCCATGGTCAAGATATTAATCTGAATTTGTTTTAACGCAGTTGCAAAACTCATGACAACAATCACCCAAGGAGCTACCAAAATCCCACTTTTACCATTGGGTGGTAGTGCCCTGCTGCCATTCTGAGGGGTCTGCTAGATAGGTGACAGTGCCTCTTACTTAATCGTGATCTTGTTTGTTTGTTTGTTTGTTTGGTTTTTTAGGGGGAAAATGAGACATCAACCTAACCTCCTCTATTTTGGATAGGTCTTTGTGCCTGTCAGCTGGGGGCTGAGATCTTGTACTAACTCCCAGGGTCTGTGTCTGTTGTTAAATTGTGAGTGGGAAGTTGCTCTGACACGTTCTGAAGGGTCCTATTTTCCTCTCATGGGGTATGAAACAAGAGAGTTCCTCTCCCATACACAGGAAAGAGGAGGGAGGGAAGTGGAAACTATGATTAGAAATGTATATGTCCTGTTTGCTCCCCCAAAAGCAACGAGATCTTCATCCATAAGAAGTCTCTAACCTGATGGAAGTACACAGCAAGCTTACCTGACCTCAGCCTCATCCCTCGTTCTCACTGCTTCCGCTGCTGTCCAGTGAAATGGTAGCAGTGGTGGAAAGCATGGTGAATTTTGAGGGGATTTAGCTTCCTTCTTCCCCTAACAGCTTCTTCTCCTTAGACAACTCCTTTCTAATTCAGCAGAAGTGAAACGTAGTGGGAGGAGTTTGTAAACTCAAATACATCTTCTAGAGGCACAACTTCCCTTTCACTATTCTGCTTTGCATGTGGTTGCAGAAATGTTTAAGTCCATAGAAGTTTTCCAGGATCTGATTTGGATCTGACCACACCTAAAAATTACAAGATCTACTTAGCAGAACAATTTAAGTGAAATACCATATAGCTTAAAACAGTATAACTTCCCTTTCAAGTACGTTATTTTAGTAAAGCACAAGAAATACTCATGTTCCTGCATTTAAGCTACACGTTATGTTTGAAAATTGTCTGTTACAGTGTTCAGTAGACTTCTGTGCCTCTTAAACTACATGTTTGATACTGATGACATCAGTGAGAAGTAATGCAAACAGACAAAAAATTGTAGCCATTTTAGATGTATAAAAGAGAAGGTTAGAATATTTATTAAATATAGAAATAACTGGGAAAAAGAATCCTAAAGATGTCTCCTTAACTGAAATAAAATAATACAAGTGTAGGCCCTCAAACCTGTACTGCATTGCTTTCTCCAAAGCAAGATAAATTATTCAGAAATCATTGCTTGTGGTTATCCATCTCGTCTGACACAGAAAGCCTGCAGTGAAGAAGCTTCTGCAGCCTCCCTAGGTAACTTGTCTTAGTACTTTGTTACTCTTCCATCATTAGAAAGCTTTTTATGTAACAAAAGAAGACTGCATCTGCAGCTGTATGAAGTCATTCCAGTTTAATAATAGCCTCTGAAAATCCTGTAACCTCCCTTCACCTGGAGGAAAACAGGAGGAAAGGTAGAACAATAGTGTTGATGTTTTTACTAAATTTCCTGCCATATTCCCAAAGAGAAGCCAGACTTTGGTATCTTGACAGATTCCCAGTCTGCTTCTGCTGCTCTGTGAAACTGTATTAGTTTTCTAGGCACTCATGCTATCATCTTCCACCTCTCAAGATGCCTGATTTAAAAAAAAAAAAAAAAAAGTTAATATGCAGATTTGTGTTGGTAGGAGAAATCTTTTAAACTTCACCCCACCAACCCACCCGCAGCGCCCATGGTGGCTCGGAAGGTTGAAGACTTATCGCACATACTGCTTATAATAACACACAAGCAAGAGTGCACTTAAA